>QJNU01001607.1:0-12207 GCA_004154915.1 Monosporascus ibericus
CCCCCCCCCCCCCCCCCGGAAACGCACAGTACGGTGGCCGCGATGGATCTTATCGCCCTCTGCGCTTTCTTCCTCTTCATGGCGCTAATCAAGGCGCAAGTGGAGCGGCGCCGAGACTCGATAATCCGGGGGGTCCGCGGGTGCCAGAGGATGCACCGTATGCCGCGGCGCGTCCGCACGTTCCTGGAGAGGCCTCGCCTGTCCGACGAGGACATCCTGATGGCGGTCGAGTTGCTGGGTTTTGGGCTTATGGCGACCGCCCTCGGCTTGCTCCTGGCGCTCGGCAAGGGCACGTTCCGGGACCATGTGGTGGTGAGCCTCGCGTTCGCCTTTCCGGTCGTCGTCGGAGGCCTCCTCTTGAAGGTGGTGATGGGTGCGGATGCGTCCGATGTTGTTTTCTTCAATCGTGGCGCCTAGCCAGCATGTATCTACGTTTGGTGCACCATATAGTCTTTACCTGCTGCATGATAGAGCATATGACTCGCTTTCCCGCTCCGCCGGTTCAACCTCTCATCTGAGCAGGGGTGGCACGCCTAGAGAAGCTGGGCGAACGATCCGGCCGTTTCCCTTCATCTTACGGGAAAGGGTACATCTGGGGAGCTAGGCACCACACTAATCCGGCAACTTTACGATCGAAACGAGTTACACGTGGCTTCGAAATCAAGCTTTGTCACGCATGCGCAGGAGGATCAGGCTAGTCGCTTGTGGGAATGATATAATCTTGACTATATCGCTGTCTATCTTTAAAATCCATCGACCGAGTCTCCACGGCAACCCGAGGACCGCAGCCTTGAGGAGGTATTCAAGACCTAAACATCCTTGAGTTCCCTGGGGCCTTCGCTGTGCTGCACGTCGGCACCCTTGGGGTCGTGGGCGTGGAGCAGGTGACCGCCCTTCTCGGTGTGGCTCTGGCCGCCGAAGAGGGTGTCGATCTCCTCGAGGGGGACCTGCTTGGTCTCGGGGATCAAGAAGAATACGAAAACGGCGAGCAGGACGTTGACGCCCATGAAGAAGAAGAGACACTTGAGCCCCGTTTTGTTGAGGAAGAGTGGGAAGAACTGCTGGAAGATGGTGTTGGCGACGTTCTGCATCTGCGAGCACATTCCGACGGCCTGCGCTCGCACGTTAAGGCTGAAAACCTCGGCGGTCCAGATCCATACGGTGGCTCCCCACGATGGTTTGTAAAAGAAGATAAAAAGCTTTTTTAACGTCCAAAGTCAGTGATTGTCTTTCAGGTCAATCGAAAAAGGACAGGTAGTTAAAAGACATGGTTTCGGGAACTATTGACCCGAAATGCTCCCCATTTGGGAGTCTATGCCCTTGGATTAAGGAAGGAGTACGTATAAATAACTTGAGAAAATAACTTACGAATAGCATGACCACGATGCCGATGCCCACCGCGGGCTCCTTGGCCGTGCCCTCGCCGTTGAGTCCGGGAACGTCGGGTGTCGTGAGGCCGATCACGGGGACGATCAGCATGCATACGGCCATGCCGACGGCGCCGACGAGCAGAAGCCAGCGGCGGCCGAATCTGTCGGCCGTCCACATGGCGTTGAGCGTGAAGAGGATGCCGCAGGTGGCGTTGAGGGCGTTGATGAGCGTGATGGTGTTAGTCGACGGCCAGATCTGCTTGTAGATGGCGCTGGAGTAGCTGTTGAGCGTGCCCTGGCCGGACAGCTGCTGGCCGATATTGAGGACGAAGGCGAGGTAGAGGCGCTTGCGCACTGACGCGTCCTTGAACAGGGCGAGATAGGAGCTGCTGACGACCTCCTTCTCGAACTCGACGGCCTCGCGGATGCCCTGGAGCTCCTCCTCAACCTCCTGCTCCGTCTCGCGGATCTTCGTCAGCGCCTTCCGGGCCTCCTCGACGTTGTTGTGGCGCTTGATCCACCAACGGGGCGACTCGGGCTGGAAGGGGAGTAGGATGCAAATGACTGTGGGGGCCAGCATCTGGAAGATCACGACCATACGCCAGTCCCAGTGACCCAGCCTCTCCTTGTGCAGATTACAGGCATAGGCTATCCAGTAGGCGATGAAGGAGCCAACGCTGTAGTTGAGCTGCCAGAAAGTCATAATATGACCACGGATCGACGCGGGTGAAACCTCGTTAATGTAGACGGGTCCAGCGGCTGTGCAGAAAGTCAGTCGGAGTGGCAGACTGTCGGGGGAGACGGGGTTGACATACTCAGCGCCATTCCCTGGCCGATACCAATGATGGCACGGCCACCAATGAAACATCCCAAGTTGTGCCACGGAGCGAACGCTTGCAGGAAGGTAGCAATGATAGTGAGGATGCATCCCGAAGCCATTCCTATGCGTCGTCCGAAGCGATCAGCGACGGGCCCGCCAATGAACCATCCGGCCACGATAGCTCCGATAGTGTACACCGTGTTCACCAGCCCAATGAGGTTGGCATCGGTTTCCTGGGGCGCGGTAATATTAGCGGCCGTTGCATGTACAACGTTTTCGCTTCGTAAGGGGGCCTTACGGGATCGAGGTCAAACCACTCCAACCAGTTGGTCGAGCCCTGAGCAGCATTGAAGACGGAGGCATCATAACCGTACAGGATCATGCACTGTTCACGCTCTAGATTAGTAACTACTCAATCAATACACCGGGAAAGCTATAAATGTGTCGAAGAAGCAGCCTGGTCGATAGGCTTCGGAGGAGTAGCTACTCGCGAAGCAATTGGGGCAAGGAAGCGGGATATGGGGATTGTGAGATGATAACTCACCGTCGCCGCCACCATGCAGCAGTACCTGTATCGAGTCTTAGCCTGCCGTCCTCGTGTACCAGAGCAGACAGTGAGTGAGGAAGAACTTACCAGGTGTACACCCGCGTCGTGTTCACCATCCTGAAGGTAGTGAAGAGTCCAGCCACAAGAGGTATCCGGGAATAGTATGGTCAGGGGAGACCGGCTCAAGTCGCAGGGTGGGTGGACTAAGCAAACCGGAGGACTTGAGAGAGGGAGAGATCGAGCAGGGAGAGCGGTGGATGGGGCGAGGAAAACCTCGCTTCATATACTTCTTGGACTCGTCGACTTATCTTTTCGCGTCGCCTACCTATCGCACAGGACCCGCTTCGGAGGACTCGCCCTAGGCCAAGAGATCGCCCCAGGGACCGGGGTCGCCCCAGCTCTCCGCATAGCGATTCGTTAAGTCGGCCTGTACGGTCCATTTTTCCAGCCCACCCTGCTCGCGATGCCTTCCCCCGAATGGGTTGGTAGCCTCATGGCCTCCTCCAGAGCTCCCGCCCGCCTACCGGTATGTAGTTAGCGGTCCCGGACTCCAGATCAAATGGCTCGTCGCCTTGATTCTTCGTCCTGGGCAGCGGCCCAATCCGGAGAAACCTAGAGGGCCACGGCTAGGCTGCGGAGAATCAAGCTTTCCCCGGACCTGGACTAGCCTCGTCCACGGCCCCCAACGTCGGAAAACCACCTAAATTTCCACCAATAACAACGTCTGCGTGATTGAGGCGCAATTGCGCTGGTCCCCAACTTCAACTTCGGTTACGACGGAATCGCCAGAGACATACCTTCTACGGTCGACTTAGAATACCATCATCAAATGACGGATACGTGTTCGCGGCAAGCTCTGACCAGCATCGTTGAGTCAGCTTTGTATCTAGATGCTACTTCTTATTAGAAACCGTCTGACGATGGGGAGACATCTGTGCACCTACTAAGTAGCTTGAGTGCTTAGTTCTAGGTAACTCAACTATTATGGCAACGTCCGCCTGTCCAGGGTCGCTAGACTTGTGGGACTCTTTCTTCCTGCAGGAGTCAGCGGTGTCCGCCCGGCAAGATAACAGGCGTATGTCAGTTCGTACATGGTGGGGAGAGGAGGCCCCCGGAAATAAACCCTTCCCAACGTAATCTGGCGTGACGTAAGTACTTTTACTCATAACATTTTCGGCTCATGGGACGTGTAGTGACCGAGTGGGCAATGACCCTAATGCCCCTTTTAACTTGCAGCCTTCAATGTAACTTTGCTAGGGAGAAACATCCTGCAATATAACCTCAGGTTCCGGCCGATATGACAGAGAATCCATTGATCAGGCCGAGATCCCACCCCGTCGGACTGTAAATGCACTGCGCTAAAGGATGCTGCTAACCGGATATCCAATATTAATATTGTGGCATCAACGTCAAAAGGTACGCCCGCCCAAGCTTCCGGTCAGGCAGCCCAAAACTCCGGCGAATTCCCAATGCATCGACCAGATAACTGACAAGCAAACAAGAAGCCAAACAGACTCCCCCGGCATAGTAAAGTGAGCATGAACACTCAGTGCTCAAACTTGACATTCCTCGAGTCGCCCAAGTTCCCTCTAATCATCGCCTCGACATCAACTCCGACCCACCGCATCTCTCTCGGGACGGGCTGCGACACCATATGCGGAGGCGACGCGCGCTGCTTAAGCTGCCGCCTCACACGTAGCCGATCGATTATCTCGGCAGAGATGTTCTCGTAGCTCTTCTTGAGCGTGATCGAATGGTCCCAGCGCGCTCCGTACTTTGCCAGTGTCAAGGCCGTCCTTTCCAGGCATCCGAGGCTCCTGTCGAGGTTGTCGGTGATGGGACCACCAGGCCTGTTGGGCAACGGCAGAGGCAGCGTCTTGCCGTACTCGACGGGCGGCGGCGGTATCGGCATGCCAGAAAGGAGGATATCCTCGGCATCACGGAGGACCGCGATGAACTGGCTCGCCATGAAAAATACTCGCAGCGCGTCATGATACGAATAGAAAGCGGTGTTCACCCCGCTGTGGGAGACCTCGTATATCCGATCCAAGTACGCAATCGCATGTTCGAAGATAAGCAGGCGGCCGTAGTCTGTCATATGAGGTGCTCGTGCCGAAGGTGCGATGCAGTACACGAAGCTATAACGAACCTCGAGATCGAATAATGCTCTCATGCCCATAGGTAGCGAGTTGGGAAGGGCCTCGGCCCACTCCTTCATATCCTGGCACATCTGCCAGATAAAAGACGATGAATCAGGCAACGGAGTCGGATCGGACTGAAATAGGGCCTGGTACCATTGCGATTGCGCCCGCCGTAATTGAAACAGCAGAAATGCTGGCTCGGAACCCGAGAGCATCTGGCCGGTGATAGAGGCCCGGCGACTGAAGGAAGACGGTCTCGGCCAAGCGACACTTGCCGCATCGTCGGTGAAGGAGAACGCGCGTGCATGTACCATACTGATAGAACTAGGTAATGGCGTCAGTGGCATAGCTTCTCCTAAGGGGCAGCAACCAAGCTCACCGATCCAGCGAGTAGACACAATAGAAGGTTTTCCGTCTCATGTCGAGAATTGCTTTATCCGACAGCTGCTCGGGGGGCGGATCCTGGTGGAAACCTAAATCTATTACCGCTCGGCACGTAAAGCCGATCAGATGCCAACTGTCAAAGTGGGCAGGGTCGAGCATCGAGTACTGGGTGAATAGAACGAGCGACTGTATCTGCGAGGTATAGCCCGGCATGAGAGCTCGGTCGGCATGCTGCAGAGCCTGCGAAACGAAGCGGAGGCCGCTGGCATAGAAGTCGTCGTTCTTACTTTGGCTCTGGGCGGTCGATCCAACGGCTAGAACCATGTACACGAGCCAATATTCGGCATCGTTGATACCACGGTCTTGTTGCGCGTACATCTGGTCGAGAGTGGCATAAAGGACGGTCTCGGAAAACGCCGGAAAGAGTGAGTATATGTTGTTCATATAATATTGAACGACAATTAGGGCTTGTTGCCGAGACGGTAGTCTCCAACTCTCTAGTTCCGGTAAGGGGTCGTTGGATGCGGCCGCAAGCACGAGGCGCGCAAATGTCATGTTGCTGCTCATCGAGGGTTCAAAGTCCCGCGTCGTAGCGTTGATGGATCTCCCAACGTTAGCACTCACGCTCACGCGGTCTCCAGAGCAAGAGGGCATTTACAAGAAGCCAAAATCAGCCATGAGCGAGCTGACATCCGAGTTCTCTCGCTTACGTTCCGCCTTCCTAAGAATCGCGGCCCTGATCTTGGCCAGCGAGTCTTTTCGCGGTCCATCGGACTCAGGTATCATCGGCAGTTCGGATTCATGTTGAGCTACCGAGGCCTTCCGCGATCGAGCATAGGCTAGCCGCCTCTCCAGCTTTTCGATGCGGAGTTCGAGAGCTGCAACATAACTAGGCAAGACGCGGTGAGCCGGGTGTAACAAGGCTTGCAAGTCATGCCGTAGAAATAGCCCTTACCTCCTTTCCTTACCCCTAGCGAACTGGTCATTCGCTGCCGAACATTCATTTTCGCGCCCTGACTTTTCGCAGGCGGTGCACGCCGGTAATTTGCCATCGCACTTTCAAGCATCAGCAGAGGCACTGGGTGATACACAGGTGTCATCAAGGACTACCTTTACTTTCGCAGATCGGCCTTGGGAGAATATCAGTAACCAGATCTCGCGCCTCGTGGCAAGGGTCAGGGGGGTGATACTTACATCGGGAGCAAGCGGATACGGGACGTGACACACGTAGCAATGGGTTATCCGAGAAGCTTGAACGTGGCATCGCGGTTGGGCCCTCAAGCCGAGCTCCCGTGGGTTAAAAGCTCCGTACTGCGCTTGATGATAGTAGCGCAAACTCGTACGGATTGGGGGCACTTGTGGACGGTTATCATGGGTCCCCTATGAGCTGAGTATATGACGGCGAACTAAAGTAGGCTGTCCATCGGTCGAGACAGTCGGTTATAGAGTGTTGCTTCAAGCGTATATTGCGGATTGTATCGACGGGAAACCGGCGACTGGAGGCTTTATTGAATATGTTCAAATGTATCCGTAACGACGGCGTCCCTCAGAAGAGGACGGGAGCCGTGTAAGCCGAAGAAGTTGATGAACCATAGAGCCTTGTGACAAGTGAGGGCGGCTCTCGTGGATATGTGTGTGATCTGCTTACGTAGGGAAAATTAGCGGGGGTGAACCTTGACTTAGCTAGCTCAGGCCTCCCTAGCTGGTCATCAAGGTTGCCTTACGAACTATTCCCGCTTTACTTAGTAAGTGCTCAAGGATTATTCCTGTGCTGAAAAACCCCGGTTCTTTTGACAATTTGCTGCTACTATTGGACTACTGCTCGGAAGTGGAGATTATATGTATTTCCCATACGAATTAAAGTGCAAGTTACACAACGTAAGTAATCGCTTTGATAATTAAATATTTTGATTACGAATGAGGCGTAGGTAATAAGCTTTCGTGTTTTTGGTGTGTTTTTCCGCGCAGGCGTTCGCCAAACATTTTCAACCCCGGGTTATTGCGCCGCGAATTGCATACGTTTAAGGGCGGGCAATAGCAGGGTTCGTAGGCTTAAAACGGCTCTATAAAAAAGCTTCAAGTTAGATATTGTGAGAAAGTCGAAGCGTAAGACAGGATGAGGGCAGAAAGCGTGACGGTCAACGCTTCGCTGTCATACTCGAGATAGTTAAGGTAATAGGAGCTAAAGCATTGCTCCCATATTTACTTTTCAAAGTGCGTTATATGTATTTCCCACACAAATTCGTATATAGAGTACCTAAAAGCACCTGGCCAAATCGACAAAACAGGTTCTAGAAAACGCAGGGCGCGTATGGCGCTAACTGCATTAAACCTTGTATTTCTCTTTGTTTTAATCCAACTAAATACGAATCTCGATAACGAATTAGTTAGGTTTAAGGTGCGACCCGTTTGATACATTTTATTAACATTATTGACATTTCATTTTCGAATTTAACCAGACAGTGCTTTCATACCTGACTTTCCATGCGCTTTCTATCCGATCAGCTCATTTGTGACACGAGGTCCCTACTATACAATGTGTGCTCTACACTTTGGGAACACTACAGCACACCAGAAATGCTTAGGAGAATGTGGGAGGGCATAGATACATTACTCGAAGGATTCTTTAGGACTCTTAGGGCTTGGAATACGATTGCACTATATTGCCCCATAAGAGCATTGGAGATATGCACTCCAACGAGCTAGATTGCTACCCACTTGGGAAATAATAGAAAGTATAGGAAGCGCATGTTCTTACTGCACAAGACCTGAGATACTAAGAGCTTTTTTTCCTCTTCAAGAACTCTGCCCCCAGCTATTCGGGTGTTGTTAAATAGGGCGTCTGCTGTGCAGGTGGTTATCCTAGGAAGAGACTTTCAAGCCGCTAGAGAACACGACTTTATCGTAGTTACAGTGCACGGCAGATGCTTCAAAGTGATAGGCCTTAATTGTAAATCATCCTTGATTGGTGCCTTTTTCGTGCCGTTCGAAGAAATAATGGACCATCTGGCCCAAGTGATCATCTTCATACAAGGTCCAAACTTAAACTCCTATATAGATTCAAGTGGCAGAGGTTTGGTTTCGAGTTTCGATTAATCTTCCCAGTCAACGCTTAGGAGTTGGTTGTGCTATGGACGCCCACGTACATGAGGATGCCAGACTCCCAATTTACTAGAGGGATATCTTTATTTTGGACCAAACCAGATATCAGCCTATTCTGGTCCGCACCTTGATATTGACCTGACCTTGTCATGTTCCTTCCCCTTTTCTCTTTTCATAGCGCTGTAAAAATGGCATTCCTTATACCCCTCCTGCGGCTATGTTGATCCAGGAGGTTCCCCTGTGCCGGCAGAGGCGCAGTTCCAAGTTAGGCACGGAAGCGCCCCCTTTCGCACCAACAGAAGATGATATGTGATATCGAACGTTCGCATGACCTCGGCCTAAGCGAGATCTCCTGAGAACCGAAATCCAGAGCCATGGCACATCAGTCCGCATAGCCGGCAAAGCTTCGTATACTAGAGAAAGATTGTTATTCCTGAAGCACGCCTCATAACTCAGACTGCCACTCGGCAGACTCCTGCGTCTTAATGGGTGTTATCCCAGCCCTAGTGGCTTGGATAGATCCCTCGTGATGGCTGCAATGAAATCCTAACCCACCTACATCGCATAAAACAGGCTGTTGGACGTCTGTTACAGGCCTTATACCACGACAACCAGAGTAAGGGGCTGCCCCGTGATAGTGAAGATCGAGTGCTAGTGTGTGTTCGCTGTGGCACTACATTGCCACTAGATTTGTGCCCCTTGGCGAGTTTGGCACTGACTTTCCCAGTGCCTATATACGTAAGAACGCCGGCCCTAGCAGTCAACCCGTCGTCTATCACCATAAGGTATCGTTGCTCTAACATACGTCTAGTTCCGAGTTGCGAACTCGTCACGCTCAAACACTACATTCGACCACTCCCACACGCGTCGCGATGCGGACCCGGCACTTCACCCGTATCAGGTGTCTCGCACTATGGTTCCTCGCGGCGACCACCGCAAGCGCATTCGGCTTCCACTAGGAGAGCTGCCAACTGGGATGTTACGTCGAGAGGCTGGGTGGTGACGGTAGTGATTAGGCCAGGCCCTATATAGGTGACGCTGATAAGCGAACCACTGAACATCGCTCGTACGGGGGTGTTGCGAGCAGTTATAGCGCCTGCTGGGTCACCGACCACTATACCCAAATCGAATGCTATTGCGTCGGACCTCTTGCGCCCGGCCTGAACGCCAAGTTCCCCACGAGAATCGACATTTGTAAGGTTCCCCTATGTATCCTCCCTGTCCACCAGACAGACAACCTGGACAAAAAGAAATATCCGGCTAAAAGGGATTCAGCGTAATTATTAGGCGGAATCTCCGTAATTGGTTCGGCTACCTCTCCTGCTTCGGGCAGCACAACCCGAACCCGACGCCGCGACGAGGGCTGGCAGCCCGAGAGGGACGCCGGGGACAATACCTGCGCGAACCCCTGTGACGCGGAGTGGTAGCAACCGGGACACACCAGGTGGGTAGGGGCCACTGCCGTGATAGCTGCCGTTAGGGAACCTACAGGCACGAAGATGATGTTCGGAGAGGAGTCGATCTTGGTGACAGTTGAGAAGGGATCGAATTCTAGAAATTTAGGGGCAGGAGGATGATCAAAAGAATCAAGGGGCGCGACGGATGTCTTGACAACGGTTACAACGATAGGTTAGAAATTAAATTAATATCTATATATATATATATATATATTAGATTATGGCAAAAGACCGGGCGCTCGAACTGCATTAGGAGTTCCAGCGTTATATAATTATACGTTCCTACAGGGCTCCTATGGAAGTGAAAAGTTCAACAAAGACAGGGATGACGACTAATACCTATTGGGCCGCCAAAGTCAAGTCAGTAAGTCCGCGTGATTTTCGTTCCCGACATAAATTAAGAAGGGGCACTGGTCGCGATATTGCCGGTCCTAGCATTCATAGGTTTTCCCTATACTTTTAGTCTGGAACTCCGTGTCGTAGTTCATCGTAGGAATAGGGTCGTCTACGTTAGGGAGCGATTTTCTTAAATAGCCAGTTCTCTAAGTCAAATTGGACATATGAGACCGAGCGAACAGAAGATCTAAGAGAGCGTATATTATAGAGATTTATGCATCATCCTGTTTGATGTTTGGATCCCGTGAGTTATGGTAGCATTCGTTGAGGCTATCCGTCAGGGGACATGCGAAATAGAGTAACAGATAATAGAAGGCGCTTAACGGGCGGTTCGCAGCATAGGTAATAGATATGATAGCCGTTAAGGCCTGCCCTTTCTTAATTATCTCGGGCCAAAGCCTCCTAGAAACATATATAGTCCCCCACATCAAGTCACTGAGAACAGGAAAGGGGGCTTACCACAAGCTTGTCATGACACCACGTAAGGAACCGTTTTAGGATGCTTGATGAGTTGCCTTAGCAAGCACAGTGGAAGTCACAGGTCAATAACCTAAAGGGGCGTACCAACCTACCTAGTGTACGAGGACTAGCTATCCTAAGTCGGGGGCGCCATGTTTGGTGATATGGAGCGAGCAAAGTCCACGGTGCGTTTCCTACATACGAAATTCTAGCTGAAATATAACCGCGCTTTTCAACATGGCTACAGCCCGAGGTGACGAGGCAGCGCAGGGAGACGCCAGAGAAGGAAAGATAAGATGCATTAGTAACTACGGTATATTTGGACATCAAAGTATACAGTGCCAGGAGCAACTTGTGACATCCTGATGTGTGGTAATCCCCTCGCGAGGATTTCTCTGCGCGATAATGGGCGATGCACGCACCAATCTCAGCACCAGCAGCTGAAGGATTGAAGAACTCCAGACGAATCGGACAATGACTGGAAAGAGGGTATCGCGCCTGATGGCGTCGAACACTGCCTCGGAATTGACGGTGCCGGGCGAAGCATCCGGGTGAGTGAAGTAAATGACAATATCATGAAGGGGTGGCAGCGGAGAGGTCTCTCTTCCTTCGAAGACGATGCATGCCGCTCCACCGGCGTGGTCCATAAACGGCAATTCATGTCTCTTCAATGGCCGGATGGGACTCATTTGGCCTAAGCCACCTCGAGCTGGCGCTGGTGCACCAAGTCTGCTGGTCATGGTAAGATGCGACGTGGCTGTCTCACGTCCTTGGAAGCAGGGAAGTATCGCTTGATTAGAAGCCCCTGGCTTCCGTGACCCGTAGAGAAGAATACGAAAAGCGAGCTGAAGAAGGGCAGCAATAAGTCGGATGGATTTAGAAGCTTTGACCAACTCCATCATTTGAAACATGTGCGCTAGGCTACTTAGGGGCTAGCCTGCTTTGTACTCCAATACTTACGATTTGCGACGCCTGCATAGGTAGTAAACCTCTCTCAATCAACGGCGACGTCAACCTCCCATTTGCTGAATAGGAGCTGGCTTTGCATTGCCACAACCAATAAACCCGACCAACAAAGCAATCAACAACGACTCAACAAGCGCGGCCTTCGCATCGCAGCGTCCGACCGAGATATTATCTGCATCTTGTTTGAAACACATAGATTCCGCTTTCGCAGCCCTCGCAGGCAAACAACACCACCAACATGAAGCCCGTCGTGAGTGCTATGCAGGCATGGTCTTGGTGAGTGAGTCCTGTTCTCGGCATCGCGGGCTATCTTGCGGGGGGCGACGGGCTTCCTCCGTGAGAGAAGAAGGAAATATATGACTGACCATCCTCGTTCAATTACAGCGTCGTCATCTCCGCATTCGCAATCGTCATCCTCTCGATCCTCGGCGGGCTCTACCGAAGCAATCACCATGAGATGGTCGGCGGCACCGGCGACCCCGAAGATGGCTCAGCAGTGGCTGGGACCATTTTCACCGCCGTATTTGTCTACGCCGTACGTCCAAGTCTCCCTTCGAAAGGCGGC
>QJNU01000273.1:0-94895 GCA_004154915.1 Monosporascus ibericus
GGTTTCCTACTAACCTTCATCCAAGTACCCCTCCTTATTACACCCGTAACGCGACAAGGGCTTCCTACACTGCATATATCCAAGACTGTAATACCACATCGAAGTCGTGCATTGTGTGGTCGAGAGTAGGAGTTATAAACGTTACATTAAAGTTATCTACGGATCTATTTTGGCTGGTTTTATGCCATATCATGCTTGCTACGTGTCATAGGTAGCTCTAACTACCAGCTCGAAGAAACCGACTTTCAGCCCCTAACTTAGGCCGCGTCCAAGCTGAGCGATCGAAACATTCAAGAAGAGTTTGATACGACAAGTTAGAGCAGGACAGGTTCTCACTGAAACATACGATGATTCGAGTCCGGACAATTTCAAGTGCCTAAATTATACTTGACAACCCTTTTTGGTCCAGGCTCCGGTGAAGAACGAGCCCAGGTAGTGTGTCCTGAGCATTGTCATACATTCTCATACGGCGGGCTTGGATTACGATATGCTTCTACTTGGACAACAGCCGCTACAGCCCTGGAAGCATCTAAAACATAAACGCTGTCAACGGGGTGGTCGGAACCGTGCAGCTCATGGTCTGTTGACTGGTAACAGCACGGTTCTTTGGCCACATTTGGTCGCCCACTGGTATCTTGGTCGGCTTGGGTCTACTTAGGTAGTCCTGACAGTGATGCTCTATCTGAATCTCCTTTCTCGCAAAGAGGGCATGTCTGTCATCAACATAGGAGGTGAATAGGAATAAGGTAGGCTGCTAGCATAGGATAGTAGTAAAGAAATGTGGAAAAAGAGTACAATTTTATGCGGTCTATTCGTATGACAGCCTGGCAAATCCATGAAGGCTTTCCTAGGAGCTTGCGAGAAGGTGGATGAGACAGGGTAACTTGGTAACCGAACGTACTGAGGAAGTGGGTTCCAGGACCTCAACCCATACGGCCATACAAAAGGGGATATCTCAAAGCCCGTACCTGGACCAAAGCACCCACCTGAGATCGGGGCATGCCCGTCGACTCGGGCAGGCACGGAGGCGTTATCCAGAGGTAACACCAAATACGCGTACATCTACAATTCCATTAATTGGCATGGGTAAAACGCTTTAGACACGGAATGTTTGGGAGCTACAGCTATGACTTCAATCTTGCTTGCACATATGGCGCAAAAACATCAGCACGACGGCTTATTTGCTAGCTACGTGCTTGTGCATGTTAAAGGCGAAGGTCAGGTATTCATATCGAATGGTTCCAATAACGAGTAATCTCCCCTATGACAACCGGATTGACTTCGAGCCATGCGGACTTGTCCCAAGTTAAGCATCTCCGTGATTGCATACCACTTAGCACTATGGCGAAACTGATGACTGTAATCCCGAATAACACGATCGGAGTGTGATGCCTTAAAGAACGGCGATTTATAGCTGATTGACCTGTTAAAACAGACACTACATATATCGCTCGAATCAGAATAAATGGCAACTAGGAATAGTCAGTCATGGCCTTGCACCACTTAACCCGTCTCCTGTATATATTCCACTCTCCCTACCCTTGCCCCCTTTCTCGAGACCTGTAAACTCCCAGCACCTAGGTAATCCTGTTCCCAGATCGTAGGACAGCAATCGCGTAGGCATCCCCCATAACCCGTAGCTAGAGTAGAGTGGCCAGTGGACAACATACCCCAAGGCGAACCAAGCAGCTCGCCCCCGACCCGCCAAAACTCCCCATACAGGGTCTTCCGACCCGCACAGCCGGAGTTCCACAGCCGTCGTATCCGGCACATGTTCCCGGAAGGCGGTATACCCCGACTACCACTACGACGACGACGACGACGACGCCACCGCCGAGCGACCGGATGTCTACCTACAAGCAGCGGCAGGAGGCGAGTCACCCGCGGCGTGCGACCACGGCACCATCGCAGCAGCATGGAACACGCGACCATCGTACCGTGTCCGCGCGCCCACGCACGAGCTCGTAGCGGGACGAGCCGGTAGCCTCGAAATATGCGCCGTGGCGGTCGGGGTGTGCCTCCTCCCGGCGTTCCTCTTGCGCGTCTGGATGATGGCGGTCGCCGCCGAGGACGGGGGCGCGAGGCTGCCGCGGCCGAGGCGCGACGGTTTTGACGGGCGTGGTGATAGCTACCTGTCGAGAGTTGGTGCCTCGACCGGGCACTTCGTCGACAGGGGTGCCGAGCTTGCGGCCAGGTTCGGCGACGATGTCGCCAGGAGAAGGAGGAGAAGTGCGTTCCTGAGGCGCATCGCGGATGATGCGGAGGTTTGAGACAGACAGTTAGCGCTGAAGGCCGGTCTAATGGTTGGTAAGTAGTCCGCTTGACGGTACGTAAGAACGCGGAGCGCTTTTTGAACGGGGAGAGCTTGGGGTTCGTCAGCAAGAACTGCCCCCAGAGCTCGCGGTCTCTGTAGACTGAGACTTCATATTCCATCTGCGAAAACAATGACAACCGAACGCTCAATAAGGTTTTACATTTGGGAACCAACTTCTATTATAACAAAGTCGCCCCTATATGCTGTCTATGGAATGCTGTCTTGTCGTGTTATACAGGTATCGCTTGCTCGGCAACACTATCGTTCGCGTCCTCCCTCGACCCCCCTTTTCACCGTCCTGACAACGCGTAGGCAAGGGTCCGATCCAGGTTCGATCACATCAATCCATCCGTCCATTCCTCCACCATCGATCGAATCACGCCTTCTGCTTCAGGTCCTTCGAGGCCTGCTTCAGGCTCCAGTTGCACTCCTCGTACGCCCTGCCGGCCCCGAAGCCGGTGCCCAGAAATGTTGGCCACGCTCTCCGCTTGAACAGGAGGACTGAGAAAACGACGCCGAAGCCGAAACCGAGGGAGGATTTTATAATCAGGTTCGAGAGGCAGCGATCCCACTGAGGGGCCAACATTGTTAGCGAAGCGTATCGGTACAGCAGAACATGCTCATCCTCCGGGGCAGTGCGGTGCGGGGCAAACGGTCGGCTTTTATGGGTGATCCTATATATATATATATATATACCTTCTCGTTCAAGAGTGCCTCGCTCACGGGCCTAGAAACGGCGCTTGTGGGTGGTGGGGGGATTGCGGTGGATTGGGCCATGGTTAGACGAGCGAACAAATATGTTCTAGAGATCGCATCAGCATCAATTGAATTCGTTTCAGCGTCGGATAAATATACCTAGACGATCTGGGGGTCTGGGATTAAATGGCAGGTTAGGCACGGTGTCGTCACCAAAGTCACAAACCTTGGCTATTGATCTCTGCATTAAACGTTTTGACTTCCAAACTTCCGGTTCGGCACGAGAAGCCACAGCTCTAAGGAACGGTACCCACCCGTGCTTGCCTTCCCTACGATCTTACCGCCTTCCCTGTTGGATGTGTCTGGCCTTAATGATAAGATAGTGGACGAAGCTACCCGGCAGAAACTTTATTTTTTAATTTTTTTTGCCCATATCTCAGATGACATCGAACTAGCGTCGTTTGGAGGTGAACGTACGGTGCTGCTCACCGCGGGGAGCTACTTTCGTTACAGTCGCAAAGTACCAACCAGGTCTCGTGTAAGCTGTACGGTTCGCAATGCCAATTTCAGGACCATGGACGCAATGGATATTGATAGTCATGCTCATGTAAGTTGTTATTCGCTCCCTCGCTTGTACAGTTGCAAGCAATCAAGGTGTTGTTGAATTAACCATTGGTAATTATCAGTCGGGACGTACAGCCTTAATCCGAGCTGTGAGGTCTCTCGATGAAAATGTCGATTTGACCCTATCCGACCAGATCCTTAATATTTGGAAATTACTGTCAACATCCAAGGCAACAAGGCTGCATAGCGTTGAGGAGACTATCTTGCGATGGCTCTTCAAGCAAATGACTGGTGTTAGTCAGGATGCTGAACAGGTCCGCCGATATCCATTAACGTGGACCGTCCTGCATCATGCCTTTCTCAAGATCCCACCCCAGGCCTTAGGGAGAATCCTGGCCGATCGAAAGTTCACCGCTATACTTCGACAAACGCTGGAGGACATTTATAAGTCACTCAGACAATCGTCGACTCGCGCAGGTGGGGTTTCGACTACCGATACGGAAACCCAGACCAAGAAGAGAAAAAGAAGCAGCGAAATACCGTCGGACATTGACCAATTACGGACCTCAGAAGGCTGCATGAAGACTGCGGTGGAGATATTCGGTGCCTTGGCCGGGTTGCTCGCTTATGGGGATCGCTCAGTTGAGGCTGGCAGTCCAGAGAAGAAGGTCGGAGTTGAACACATCAGATCACTCTTCTCTTCCTCTACTGAAGAGACTCGGGAAATAACCTCAAAACTACTGTGGATATGCGACAGTGCACTGAGCGGTCTAGAAAATGGCATCTCACGGGAGCAGAAGCACTGGGTCGGAATTTTGAGCACGCTGTGGAATCTCCACCTCCACAGCAAGGAAGATACCTATGAATTTGCCAGACACCTCTATCCGCCTATTTGTTCCACTATCGCCAAACTTAAGGGGCTGGCGGCGTCTTCCCCCTTGCTTGGAAGCCAGGCTACTAAAGATCTATGGGTCCGACAGCTGGAGCAGTTCTTGGGCGCCCAGTTCATCCGGCCTGCCAGACAGAGGTTTGCCATTGAGGGAAGTGTCGAAATCTTGAAGGCTGCGCTAGCCATCATGGCCAGTAAGCCCTCCGCATCCTGCAATGTTATGTGGGATGTTGCAGCAAGAACGCCGCGAGATCTCACCGATACGACCTCGAAATTAGAGCATGCCTCATGGGCCCAGAATGTTTTCGCTGCCTTGTTGGAAGTCCTTGAATCCGCTGAAGAGACGAACCGAAACGGCGGTGTTACTCAGCTGCTCGAGACGGCACTGACGACTGGCTCAATTCCGAATACAGTGACGCTGCGTGAAGTATGCAAGGCGCATGCCCTTCAGGCTGGTCACATTGACTGGCACCTCCTCGCAAAGATCGTGAAATGTGATTCCGATGTTTTCCTGATGGATGATACCGTCCTTGAAAACCTGTTAGATGTCATCACCCACTCTGGTCGGGCTCCTGACCTAACGGATTATATCGTCATGGAAGTCATTATTCCTCTGCTTGGTGCATATACAAGAGCGCGTGACGTCTCTGGGTTCGTTAAGCACTGGTTTAAGCGTCTTACCAGTGCGGGTCAGGCTTCCAAACAGCTAGATCAATCAGTCTGGTTTGATGTGCGGATACGACAACATCTTGCCAATATTCTGCAAAGTGCCTTGTCTGAGACACAGCTGTCGCGGCTTTTGGATTGGCTGGATTCTGAAGCAGAGAATGACGGAGCTTTGCTCGTAGTTCTTGACGCCATATGTGCGGGCATCACCCAAGAAGAATTTATTAGAAGTCTGGACTCGAGAATATTCACTATGGCTCTTCAGGGCAAAACGCACAAGAGCCTGCCGTCAGTACTAGCAGCACTGAGATGGCGTATCGCCGGCTACCTCGCTTCTTGGGAGAACTCTGATGAGATATGTCGACTTTGGGACGAGGTCAAACCTAGCCTTGCTGGAGTTCTCAAAGCTAGCCCCTTGCTAGATACCGAGACCCTGGAAGCCTTCAAATGCTCCTGTGACCTATTGCTTGCAAGCCATCCTGAAGGCAAAAAGGAAGGGGAACTAAGCAAGACGGTATGCTCATTTATGGAAAGACTGATATCTGCCCTCAACTCGGGCAATGCTATTCTCTCCTTGGAGCGTTATGCAGAATTCACATTCCGAGAGCTCCCGAGGCTCGCCGACGTATCAACGCCAGATCGCGACGCCCTTTCAGGCCTGATTGTTGCACTCTTCAGCCGCATCAGGGCGGAACCTGAAGCGGACGTTCAAGCAGACTTGCGGTTCCGCAAGATCCTTCAAATACTGCAGACAAACCCAGCTGTTGGAGACGAGGAATCTGTAATCGACGCTCTCATTTCACAACCCCTCGACGCGGTAACTAAGGTGGAGACCCAGTGTGGCTGGACACGACCACAGAGCCTCTCAGACCTCTGGACCTTGCTTGATTTTCCGACCGAAGCGTGGACGAGAGGCCGCCGTAAACGCATCATGTCCTCCTGGAAGACCTGGAAATTAGACATTGCCACTCAAGCTTCCCTGGAACCTTCTTATGCGGATGCCGTGCTGCGTCTGCTGGCGAGAATCATGCATCAACCAACTTTCTACGAGGTAAAGATTATAGCTCACTTGAACAAAGTATCAGGCTGACAATGAGTTTAGAAAATGGAATTCGAAGACCTTGTGTACATTGCTTCAAATATGACGCAAAATGACTCTGGGCTCCTCAGCCTAGTCGAGAAGCTAATCGACTTGACTCTGAAGTATGCATTCTGTATGCTCTCCACAATAACATAGCTGACTCTCATAGGCATGTGATTTCGAACGAAGACTTTGCAGCACGATATCTGGATGGAGCATCTCGTTACGTGGAAGGCCTCAAGAGCTCCAAGTATTCCCTTTCACAAATGATCCTTGTGAAAGGTCTAACATCTGCGTTGGGAAGCACACCAGCTACTAAGTCCGTCAGCGGCGATATCGATCTGGGAAGGATTCCACAGAAATTGCGAAAGATGGTGGAGCATAGTCTCTCCAAGTTTGCGGGTGAAGCCAAATCCCAGGCAGTTGTCCAGGGAGATGGCAGGCTGCTGCAGCTCCAGGTGACACTGAGCGCTGTTGACTGTCTTTGCAATAGCCTCCCGGGTAAATCGATTGAGTTGAAAAGCGAGGTTGTCGCCCAACTGGCAGCTGCTGCGAAGTCGTACGCCTCTGAAGGAAAGGATGTAGGATGGAGATTAAGGAAATTCCTTGTTACCAATTATCGAGACGCATATAACGTGCCGTTGGTCATCATATGGCTCGAAGAACCGGTCGATATCCGAGCCGAGGACTCCGTTTATGAATTCGTCGAAGCTTTCGTCAAGGCTAACGATCAAGCTGCAAAGGTCCGCCTGCTCGATGAATTGGTCCAGGGTGGAAACTTGACTTCTGGTTCGACTAGTTCCTTGTTGACGGTCAAGAAAGTCATTGAGCAACAAGGTAATTTATCTCAAGCATCTAACATACGCACGTGAAATTTTCTAACTCCTGTTCCAGAGCAAAGCACATTGTCAACTAATGGCAACGGTGAGACCATTGATATCGCAGCAACACATGGGCAGCTTGCACCACTTCTAACCCGGACCGCTACGACTCGCCATTTCAATCACCTGTCGGCCATTTTACTACTGCTACTGGACAAGCACTCGAATTCAGCGACTCAATTCGGCATTGAATTAACTTTCAACAGTGTCATCGACATATGCTCTCCCCAAGGACCCAACCTCCAAGATACGAGAGCAGCGGGTCAAGTTTACGACAGATGCTATCAACTGGTCGCCACGATCATCAAACGACACAGACGCCGGCTCGAGGGCCACTTTCCCATCCTGATCGCGACCCTCCAAGCCATGCTCCGCGTGCTGCTAGCCGACCCGAACTCCCCGCAGGCCCACCGCCACCCGCAGGCGAGGTCCCAGCACCCGCCATGGCTGTCCTCGCGGCTGCAGGCGCGCCATGCGGCGCGCTTCGCGCGCCTCCTGACGCTGATCTGCGAGCCGAGCGCCGCGTCGGTGGCGCGGTCCTCGACGGCGGCGGCGGCCAAGGCCCCGCAGCTCGACTCGGCCACTGATGCCGCCAAGCGCGCCGCCGGCCAGGACATGTTCCTCGTGCTCGAGACGTACATCCGGCTGCAGCTCGAGGCCGACGTGCCGCGCGACGTCAGGAAAGCGCTCGAGACGGGCGTCTACTCGGTGCTGAACGTCACGCCCCAGGGCTGCAGGAGAGTGCTCAACGAGAGTCTGGACGCCAACGGGCGTGCGTTGTTCAGGCAGATGTATGCGGACTATAAGAAATTCGGGCGCTGGAGCGGTGTTTAAGGGGGTTGGTTAAGGGGGATTTGGGGGTAATGGGTTGAGGTCCGCACTTTTATTTTGTCCTACTTTTCTCACTTAATATGATCACCGGGTGCTGGTGGGCGTTGATATGGGAAAGAGCACCGGTCCAAAGCCAAGCAGAGCCACTTAAGTTTTACAAGCAATATCTTTAGGTTCAGCTTCCGGCCGTAGTCTGCACCGGCCGTAGCTTCACCATCAGCGGGGGTTTCTGCCAGATCATGTGATTCACCATGTTGTCAAGCCAATTCTCGCTCTCGGGCATTAGTTCCAAGTCGAAATGCCAGATGAGCTTGGCCAGCAGGAGTCGCGACTCCAGACGTCCCAAGGCGGAACCGATGCAGGACATCGGGCCGTAACCAAACGGCTGTAGCGGCAGACGTCAGCTTCTTGAACCAAGAGATTGGGGGGGGAGGGAAAAAAAGCGACGGTGGAAGGCCAGTGACATAATATACAGCGGCGAAATTCATAGTTCCACAAGTAGTCGCCTTTTGCTCGACCTACATGCAAACGGGGCAGAAAAGGAGCACAGTAGTGTGCATCCGGAGTGCGAGCGACTCACCTGGAAAGCATCCCTGTCGTCGTCGGCGTACTCGGGGGCGCCGAGCCAGCGCTCGGGGACGAACCTCTCGGCGTGGCTGAAGTAACACTCGGAGCGCGTGGTCGCGTAGTTGGTGACGCCGATGAGGGCGCCCTCGGGCACGTGGTAGCCGGCGACCTCGCAGCCGCCGCGCGGCACCTGGCGGACCATGGGGGTGGCGACGGGGTGCCAGAGGCGCATGGACTCGCTGAGCACGGCCTGCAGGTACTCGAGCCGGCCGGGTTCCGACACGCCGGCGAAGCCGATGTCGGCGTCCGAGGCAAACGCGGCCCGTACCTCGCGCGAGAGCCGCGCCAGGGCCTTCGGGTGCGCCAGCAGCTGGTACAGCGCCCCGCAGAGCACGGTGGCCACCGTCTCGGACCCCGCCGTCATCAGCACCTGCGCGTTGGCGTACATCTCCTCGCGCGTCAGCGTTGTGTCACTTGTATTCTTGGCGCCCCCGCGCACGATGTACGACATGTAGTCCGGGTGGCCGTCCGGCCTCCCGCCTTTGGGAGCTGCCATGCGCCGGTCGACCAAGCGCTTGGCGGTCTCGGCGTGGCGGCGCAGCCCGCTGCCGGCGCCCAGCGCCGTCGCCAGCTTATGCGCCGCGAGCAGGACCCGCGGCGTCAGCAGTTCCGTCGAGAGCTTCACCCAGGTCAGCGCGCGGAAGAAGCCCATCAACGTCGTCGGCCACGGGTGGTCGCGCCCGCGCTCCAGGGACCCGAACACGTCCTCGCCGAACAGCAGGTTGCCCTGGATGTCGAAGGCGGCCCAGGTGGCGTAGCGGCACATGTCGACGACGGCGGCTCCGTCTACAGCCGCTGTACACTCCGCGCGCAGCCGGCGCACGAGCAAGTCCACGTACCGCGCGACGAGTGGCTCCTGCTCACGGGCCGCGCGCTCCGAGAAGGCGGGGTTCATACGGCGGCGCAGCTCGGCGTGCGTGCGCACGTCGGCCTGCAGGAGGCTGATGGCCCCGAAGGCGCGGCGGCTCAGCACGGCGCGTTGATCGCGTGGCATAGCCCCCCCATTGCCGGCGCGGAACCCGTACACGTCCCTGAAGGCCGCGGACCCGACGCACGACACCTCGTTGGGCCCGATCCGGACCACGGGGCCGTACCGCTCGTGCAGCTCCGCGAGCTTGTAGGGTGCCCTACCCTGCGTCCGCACCAACCCCATGGGTAGCACCGACGCCGCCATGGGCCACGGCCCGGGGATCCTCGCGAGCGGGTGCAGGAACACATTGTATACGATCTGACTGGCGCTGCGGGCGACGAGCTATGTGTATGCTCAGAAAAATACGAAGGGAAACAGTGGGCGACGATCTGGCAGCGGTGAAATAAGAACTTACTATTAAGAGTATAGCCCCCAGGATCTTGAGCCATACGGCATCAGAATCTAGGAAGTGTCGAAGAGAACCTTTCATTGTTCCGCCCTTCGAACCAAGGGTTCCGTCCGCTCAATTCTGAATAGGGATTATAAAGAGGGAGCAGTGCATGATGATGGATAAATGTCCCGCGACACTATATACTGAAGATTTAGGTTAAACTGATGAAGGGAATGTAGTGCTGCATCGCATGGAGCCATGGAACAGGGTCCCAACCCCCTGCTTCGGACGTTGCCAGGCCAGACGTATATGCCTTTTGGACATAGTTGAGCCAATAGCGAAGACCAATGGTACCGTTAGGAATCGAACGTAACTCACTATTTGGGTCCACCTGTAGACATATAGCTATTTCGCCGACGCGATTGGCCCGGGGCTGACGCGGAATATAATCCATTTCAAGTATGGTTGATTCGGCTGGCAGCCTAGCAACGTGGAATTTAGCCAGCTGTGAGATTATAGGGCTTGCCGTCCTAGTGGCGGGGCCTTGAAGCAAGGGCTTCAGCTGTACAAGTTTATCCGGAGGTGGGCTATGATAGGAAGGAGGCGTGTCTATCTATCTCCACTTACTTCGTCGATACCTAGAGATAGTCATATAAAACAGAATCCATATACGCCTGTCTGAGGCCTCAAATGCTTTCCCCATATTAAAGAGACGAGTACGTTAGCGCCGCGTAATCTCTGCTGACGGGCCATCGAGGACACAGGAGCGGGCACGCTTATATCAGATGTGCATATTAGTGCCGGCTGGCAAAATGCACGAGCGTCGGGAACCTGCATTCATCTGCGGCTGAGACGCCTTTTGGCTTTGGAGAACGCTGTACGAAGGTCGAGCGCAAAAGTGTGCATACATAGCTTGTCAGGCTCACAGTACGCCACAAAACACAGTGAAATACTGTAAAATTGAGGTTAGTAGAGGCTATCCGGTAGAGTCTATTTCCAGGGGAGTACCTTTAGGGCCTTAATAGCGTCTTTGCAGCTAAGGGCTACTTATTGTACAGTGTACGAAGGTTGGGCGCAAAGGTGTGCGAGCATAGCTTGTTGGGCTTACAGTACGGACTGTGGCTTACCATACGTTATTTCCCGTTAAGTACACTGTAACATAGGTGAGTTCGGCTGTAGGGGCGCTATTAAGGCGCTAGAGGTACTCCTTAAATAATGTACTCCAGGGCACAGCAGCTACTAGCCTCATTTCTACTGTAGGTCACTGTGCTTTGTGGCGTACTGTGGACCCGACAAGCTACGGTCGCATACTTTTGCGCCCAACCTTCGTACCTGGCCTGGAAATAACGTTTTTCTGCCACAGTCGGTACTGTGAATCAAACCGGAATGTATGCACACTTTTGCGCTCGACCTTCGTAGATAGAATGTCCATGCCCACCTGGGCGCCAAATGCGAACCTGAGCCACGCCGCTTTTAGATGCAATTCGGAAACTTTCAGCACCGATTCAGAATCAGTCTTAACAAACCGTTCGGCTCTTTTCAGCACCAGCCATCTCCATATTCTTTTCGCTAAAATAACCAATTTTTTTTGGGGGGGGGGCAGGTCTCGGACACCGTTAAGGATTGCATTGGTTTGGGGTCACATAATTGGATTCTCGACTACATATACCTGCAAGCCCCCTAGCTTCTGATACTACACGATTAATCAGAGTTACACCTTCATGCAGTTATACGTATCCAATGCATGGCTATTCGTGACGCCTGAAGAACCTTAAGTCAAACATTTCTCTCCTTTACTCTTTTCCCGTGGCCTATATCATCACTTCCCTTATCCCTAACAGACACAGCTTGTTAATAACGTTTGAATATATTTTAAGATTTATTTTTAAATGTAAGCCGGCTCTTATTGTACATCCTAATAGAGTCATAAATTAAGGTAGCAGGCATTCATGGGAATTAACATATCACATGCACCATATAACGGGATTGAGTTAGTCGCACCATGCGGACGATGATCAGAAAAACGAAAGTTCTTATCTGATTATTGGGTTTTGAAAGCTTCGACTTGGTCCCAGATATTCCAGACATTTGAGACTCTGTCCGTTTCCTCTTTTGGACCACAACACCGCTCCATCTTTCCACGATTTTGATAATAGATCCTTCGGAGAGTGCTTGCGGACAGGTCTGGACAAAAGGCGTAGTAGTCACCGTCTTTCTGCGGAAGCGCAGCCAAACCAGGGTACATCTCGATCAGAACCTCAACTTCCCCAAGATCTTCCACTCGTTCGCCACATGTACCACTTGAACCATCGAGGTGACCAGTCCTAGTAAAATAACCACGCAGAATTCGTGATCGAGCAAGTGCTAAAAATTCGGAGTCCGTCCTCTTCTCTAAATACCGTTCCACTATCTTTGTCGTGGGCAGTCCGAGAGGCTGCCGCAAAGTCTTTTCCGTATACAGCCTTGTAGTTTGGCGATGGCACAGTCCAGTCAGCAACCCATGACGGCTTGCCGGTCAGCTTTGGCAGCGATTTTATTATTGAGAGGAAGAATCCAGGATCGTGGTGCTGCATGAAGAAGGCTGAGTAGTACAAATAAGCTTCTGCCGTTGTCTTTCCGTAATCCGCCATGCTTCAGGGTGGATGGGTGTGGAGTAGGGAAAGCAAAGCTCTCATGGCAGGGACATTCTTCGTACCGCACATCACGGCGGTACGGCGGGGATCCGGGAGGACCACTTCCTGCAAGACCCAGACTCGCTTAAACCATCGTCGGGAGAAATACTCCGCGAAAAGTCTAGTGAGTTTCGACTCTGAGAGGCTGATTCCCTCGCCGGGTCTCGGGTTGCGTATCAGCGCCAATACTCGTTCCTTTCCCACGTTCCAGTATCTTTCCGGGTAGGCTGTTACATCCTCTACGAGGTAATACAAGTCCGAGTTTGAGGAGCTAGTCAGGCCATCCGTTTCAATCCATTGAGCCAGTCAAACAACTGGTCAGTTCGGGCCGTCCCTTCGCCAGTATAGACAACCACGCAGCGTGCTGGAGTGTAGATTCTCGACATCAGGGAGACCTCGTAGGTGCGTTCGGTGTCGTCGCCTTCATTGATACAGACAGCATCGATACATACCCTTCTCTTCTCGTCGGGAAGCCGAAGACGCCGTATTGCTGCGTCGCATGTCTTCGTAATTCGAGTGGTGCTCTTCGGCCTCTCGCAAGCAAATTCACTCCATCTGGGGATGTCTCCAGTTTCGTCCGCCCATGTGTACGAGAGGGCATTGTATGCTGGCAGCTGATGACTCAAGAAGCTTGTAGAAACCAACTCTCCGTGGAGGGGATCATCACATGACCCCGGGGATATGATGATGAGTCTGAATTCGTCATCTCCTTTGAGGGGGCAGAACTGATACGGCGTTTGAGACAAGGAGTACGCTTGAGCGGACAATTCATGACGGGTAGGTTGCGAATGGCCGTGGCGAGACTCGACATCATCCGGAATCGATTGGGGCAGCATGGGAACGGTAAGAAGAAGTCCTGGGACCGATCTGACGTTTCTTTGCCGAAAACGCCCCAAACAAACCCTTTACCTTGGTGCCGAGGAATCGCGCTAAGACACTGCAGTTTTCGAATGTAATCAGAAATGGCCAAAGGGTGACGGACATAAATGACGTGGGCAGCCTTTCTTGCCGCGCTCGCGGCATTAGAACCTGAGAAAAGGGCTGTGTATAAAAATGTTTTACCGTAAAACAGAGGCACCAACATAACAACGCGCATACCTTCTGGAAGAAGTTCACCGCGGTTACTATACTGAAGCGACAAGTCCGCGCTGCGGAGGATCGCGATTGCGCCAAATTATTAACGCGGATCCGACGAGAAATAGGAAAACAGTCCGAAGTGGACCTTTTACACAGCACCTGCTATGAAAAAGGCAGGCGGATCACATGGGAATCAGGTATTAGAGTAATAACGCCGCTGAACAGGAATGGTAGAACTTAAACATCGAAGCGATACTGGCTTTCCAAGGGCAACAGCAAGCAGCACTGCGGATGGTTTATCTCCGAACACAAGTGGATAGACGGCCAGCCCATAGGAGAATAGGCCCTATTGGTCTTGAACCACAGGGACGATAGCGCCATACCAGTTACCGGCATCTTCATATTCGTTCCAGGGATGCACGTCGTCGGGGACCAGAACAGCCACCGAGGCCTTAAGCTAGTCAACAGTGTCAGTTACACCGCGTTGGAAGTCATCCTCGACAAGGCGCACAGAGGTCTCGGGCCCCGAATATATAATAGTAGATACGAAGATTGCCTTCCAGTGCGACACACCATGTAGCCCGACCGCCCAAGCACGGATCCAGTCAGCCCATAATGCCGGATGATAAAAAGAAAAGATACCGTCGAATGCAAAAACCTGTGGCTATGCGATTCTATATATACGCCGTTGAAAATGCCTCGAAAAGATGAACCGCCACTCGTGAAGGAAACTACACTAGGAGCATTCGAAGCTACCGATTCTTGCTACCATCGCGAGAAAACAAAAAGAGATCGACCCTTTCGGTGAATACAGAGCAAAGGGGCACTCCATCAGTACGAGTGTGAATGTTCTTTCTCCTCGAGTTCGCGGACGTACTTGACGAACGTCTTCTTATGTGTCTGGCTCAGGGTTAGTCGCAGAAGCTTATGGGGCTGAGCGCCAGGTTGAACTTACTATTCCGGCGAACTTGCCATTTCTCAGCACACAAATATACCGTAGACCGAGCTTGGCGAAGCACTCATACACTAGATCCATCGGCGACTTTATATCTAAGGCAACCGGTGCAGGATCAATGTATTGTGTGAAATCGGTTGGGTCTGGCTGTGAATCACTTGACTCGTCGTCGATGCTCGGCACATGGGCCATCAAGCACAAGCTAGAAGCTTCGTCCGGTAGTTTATCCAAGGCATACTCCAGATCCGGAGCCGGGATCAAGCCAACCAACACCCCGTCTCTCAGGATGGGCAATCCTCCGTCCAGCTCGCCGGCTCTGTGTAAGAGCTCGAGCTTAGCTCGGAGACTACTGGCGGGAACCATGGGCGTATTGGTGATATCGATGACACGCTCGCGGCGGACACGAGGAACAATATCAGCCAGCTCGGAGGTGAATGTTGGCTTGTGTTTACTCAGGAATGGGTAGGAGTTCATCTTCGTAAGAAGATCGTATACGCTAAGGGGTTCCAGAGCGTCGGCAGTCCATTTCGCAACTAGAATTGCCAGAGAAAAGGGGAGGACATAGTCCAAGCTTCCCGTCAACTCGAAAAGAATAACCGCCAAAGTGACGGATAATCGCGTGACTCCGCACATCGTTGAACCGGCGGCAATCAGACCATACACGCCTGGCTGAACACACGTAGACTCTTGAAGAAGCGGGCATGTACCCCATATTCCCCAGTGAGGGAACCTGAGTACTATCCATTGCATCAAATGACCGATGATCCGGCCCATGAGACCGCCTACCACCATGGAAGGGACATATATACCAGCAGGGACTTTGATGCCAAATGTGATAGTAGTGAGAAAGCCCTTGATGAGGAACGCAGCGAGCAGCATACGAATTATCCCGGGGATGTCGTCGATAGTCGAGGCGCAAAGCCCGAGCTCGTCATCTCTCGTATCGTCATTGCAGGGAGCGGCCAGGTTTAAGAGGAGCTTTGCGACGGGAAGTTTGGTCAGAGTGTTCCAGTAACCGGTAAGTGCGGTGACGACGGCGACCAAAACTACCTCAACCATCGGGTATTTCTTGATAACAGGAACCTTGCGGAAGCTCACAGCCCAACTGCGCGATGCCTTAATGAATAAGGCCCCAGCGGCGCCGCCGAGGACACCAACCAATATAAAAGCGACGAGCTCGAACCATTCCCAATCGATTTTATACCGAACCTCGAACATGACGATTTTGTTGGTGCCATACGGATTGAGAAACTTTAGCGACAACGCTGCGACAATGCAGCAGAAGAAGGTACGGAAAAGCGTTTTGGCGGGGAAGAAGTAGGCGACCTCTTCGAGACCAAAGAGGACACCGCCGAGAGGAGCACCGAAGGCCACGACGATACCTGCTGCGGCTGCGGCGGACAGGACCTCGCGCCTCTTGCCATCGTTCTTATCATACTTGGTAAAGATTCGACAGCAAATGTTACCAATACAGGTCGCAATGTGAACGTAAGGTCCCTCCTTTCCTAAGCTCAGGCCAGAGGCAACGCTTAAGATTAAGCCAGCAGACTTGATGACGAGGGTCTTGAAGCCGAGGAAGCCGTGCAAGACGAATCCACTTAGAATAACGCGAACTTCAGCCACTCCGCTACCTGCAGCGGAGTAGTAAATCATCGGAGGGGCGCCCTGTTCCGGTGGAGGTTGCCTGGGACTAACGCTCTCGTCCTCGTCATTCCCCTGAGCTATGTCGTCCGGCGCACGCGAGTGCTCGGCTGCGAGGTTTTCATCGAGAGTTGACATTCGATAAGCCGAGGGGACAATCGTTTTGGTGGTCAGGGTTAACAGACACGCCAGGACCGAGAAGAGCACAACAGCAATAAGATATACCGCGAACTGGGTCCACTTCTCTCCCAAGGGCTGACCGCTTAAGACTTCAGACCATGACCGCCAGTCGGTACACGGACCGTGTGGGCAACATCTCTATGAATGATATTAGCAAGCGAGAGCAACACGGTGAGCCAACTGTAAGCTAGAAATAATACCTTCTCCCTAAGATACCAAGCTCTGGCGCAGAAGCCATCCTTGAAATCAAATATGGTGGTCTCTGCCACATCGACGCAATACGCCAGCAGGGCTACGAGGAAACCAACCACGGCACTCAGGATCCAGCCCTGGGCGCTGTCGAACAAGGCGATAACTCTCCCCCAAAAGTCTTTCCGGCTTCGCAATGCCTGGATCCTGTATGAATCGGCGATGCTGTCACGGACCCAGTCGGTCGAGGTAAACTGGTCGTACCACACGCGCTCATCTTGGTTGAATATAGACGCTTTAGATTCGGTCATAGACTCAGAACGGTCGGCGAGGGCCTGGATCAAGCGCTGACCCCAAGATGCGTGTCGATCATGGTATCTCGTGCCATGGGTCGGACCTGAAGATAGATGCATCCAAGCACGTCAGCAGGAGGTGTGTGGCAGGCTAGGCACAGAGCAAACGAACCTTGATAGCTGTGATTTCTAGAGAAGTCGCCCCTAGGGGTGCCGTAGGCAGTCTGGATGCGCACACGGGAGTGAGAAGGGCGCAACAGCGAGGTGGTCTCGTCTGCCTCGCCAGCAGATACCGAGTGTCTCCTAGTGCGTCTCGAATGACGGCGGGCACGGGTGGGAGAAGCCGGCACAGAGAGCTGTGTCGTCGAGTCCTGCGACGGCGCAAGATGGTCGTCGGTAGAGTTATCAGCCATGTCAGCCGCGGATAGATGCAGCCGAAGGAAGCTCTACAGGGAGAGGTTGTATTCGGTGGAAGTCCTCGTATCACAGCATGGATGGTATCAAGTAGCCGGCGGGGGTGGGATTTGCACCCGAAACAGCTAGAAGTGCCGACTTATTAGAAAGAGGGACGAGGCGGCCGAGGTGGAGTTGTGGTGGTGTCAGCTAAGAGCACCACTGTAATTTGGCTCGTTGCTTTCAGATGACATGGACAACCGTATTGAATCAGAAGAGGTATTCAGAACCCTTGCCGAGGGGATGGAATGAGAGAAAAGAATGTGTCGGACGGGGCGTCCTAGTTAGGGAGATATCGGGTTGAGGTGTGACGGCATTCTCCTTCTCATGGAACGAGAATGAGGGTGAGTGTGAGGGTGAGTGTGAGGGTGAAAGTGAAGATGAGGGTGTGGGTGTGGGTAACCCAACTCTCAAAATCTCGGCTTTGGGGTCATTTAGCGACACAGCAGCCAGGCCAAGACTTTAGTATACATCCACAGCCTGTGAAGCGAGACAATACCAGACTGTTTACCTCATCCTCCAGTTATGTGGCCCTCAATTGCACGCCCCCTTTTACCAGTGCCTGCATGTCGATGGCTTCAATCTCCTTTTGGTTTTTGCTAGCTGCTTGGATTGTGGTTTTTGTTACAGGATCGTAGTGGTACCAGTTTGGCACGACATGCTATCTACATACATACAACTATGTGGTACATACTTAGGGAGGTAAGCTCCGTGCATTGGAGACACTGCAGATGAGACAGAACACGCTAGAGCCGGGCTACTTGTGGGCCCAACCTAGAAATGTGAGATCATCGTGCCTCGGGACCCTAACACGTGCCGCCAACCCCCTACAGTGAGAGACCGGGGGGCGCTGCGGGCGGCTGATGAGAAAGAAGCATCGGGAAGAAAGCGAGAATCAATGCCGAGCCCAAAGCAGACACCCTTCTCCGCCAGCTGCTAGCGGCTGGGACTACCCCGAATTAAACTGTCCCTGCTACGTCTCGATATAAGGAGAATCAAAGTTGACATAATCAGCCCTTACCATGTCGTCAAGGGAAGGGAAGAGACCAGTGCCCAAGTTTTCCTCCTTTAAACCGAAATCTGAGCCTGTCCCTCCCCACGGGGAAGTGGGGAAGGATCATGAGTCAACAAGGCGAGCCAAAGAGGAGAGTGGTCACGCGCATAGTCAGGATCAACACCGAGATCAACACCGCCCACTGGTAGTCGCGTCTGAGGACCGTTCTGGTCCACACAACCGCGCCTCGCCGCAGGAGCCTGCTCACCGAGAAGAGCGTGGTGTGGATGGCCCATTCATTCTTGATAAGCGAGGAGACTCTCTGATTAGAAGATACGGCACCAATAACCGCCATGATATTCCAGAATACCGCCGCATCGGATCCGGTCGCATTCTCGGAGCCGACGGCTTTATGAGAATCGAACGGGTGGGAAATCATGACGAGTTCTTCGTTCGCGGCTATCATGACGGACGCTCCTTGCTCGGCGGCGACCGTAAGAGCCTTTTAGCCAAGGCAGCACGGAACAAGTCCCAAGTTGTCAGGGTCCGGCGAGACGAATCCCAGACAGTGACCGGAAATGAAGACTTTCTATCTTTGCGCCCATCGAAAAGGAGAAAGCATGGTCATCATTCGTCAGGGGAGTTATCAGACGAAGAGGGCCCTTCGTACAGGTCTATTCATGGAAAAGCCAAGCCGCATGAGCACTCCGACAGTGATCAAGATTATGGCACTGACTCGTCCACGGACTCAAACTTGCATGGTGTGGATAACCCAACGACCACCAGATCCATCGAGTTGTCCAGGAGAGTGCGGGAACATCCGGAAGATATTGATGCATGGCTACAGTTGGTTGATTACCAGGACGTTCTGCTTGGTACCGTGTCCACTCGTGGCCGTCGTCCTACGCTGTCCGAAGTCAAAAGCTATGCAGATATAAAGCTGTCTATGCTCGAGAAAGCTTTGTCGCATGTGACAGCCGACCCCCAACGTGTAGTTTTGCAATTAAGGATCATGCGCGAAGGTGCGAAGATCTGGGATTACAAGCACCTTGACAAGCGTTGGAAAGACGTCATGCTGAAACATGGGTCAGATTTTGGACTATGGCGAGCATATATGAACTTTCGGCAGGCAACCCTTCCAACCTTTCAGTATGATGAGATCAAGAAACTGTACGTCGAGCGGTTGGAATTCATCAAGGACGAAATTAAGGGCCTTCCTGCATCTTCGAATCCGGTATATTTGTATGAGCAAATGATCTATGTCTTCTTGAGGGCCACTCGCTTTGTAGCGGACGCCGGATTTCGGGAACTAGGGACAGCATTGTGGCAAGCCGCGCTGGAGTTGGCTTTTTCTGGTCCAGAAACGGGCCCCGAAACAAACGATACGTCGGTATCTTCAGACTTCGAGACATTCTGGGAAAGTGAAGTACCGCGACTTGGGGAAGACATGGCTCAAGGATGGGCAGCGTTCCAAAGAAATGCTGGTACTCAGGAGCCCCCTGAACCAAAGGCCACTGCTCAGCCTCCAGCACCAAATACAAGGGATGGGTACAAGGCATGGTCGGTAGTTGAGCAAAGTAAGGCCTTAACGGCGACGCTCCCCGCCCGGACTCTGGATGAAGGGGCTGAAGACGACCCGTATCGTGTTGTCATGTATGGGGATATCCAGGATATTTTGCTTTATATCCCAACACACGTCATCCCATGCATACGCCGGCAGCTGCTGGACGCTTTCTTAATGTTCGCTCAACTTCCACCTGCGTCTGACTCGTCGGGGTTCGTCCATGATGCTTTGCGAGATGATTTTATCATCCGCAGTGCATCAAAGTCATTTGTTACCCCGGACCCTCCAAGCATGGTTGAGGCCGACCAAGATCACAACGAGCACACCAAACCCCCTGACTTCTCGCATGACTATCAATCGATGAGAAGGACACCCGATGTGCTGTTTTCCTCTTCTCACTGGTTCAAGTATGTGAATTCAATCCGGGAGAATATTCCTTTGGACCAGTACCGGTGGATCTCCAATACTCTGAAGCAGCTTGTCCGCTCTTTTGGGGTGAAAGAGCTTGCCCCTTACTATCTGGCCTTCGAGTCTATTAACGAGCCTGGTAGCGAAAAGAAAACTGCAAAAGTGCTTCTGAAGCAGGATCCGACCAATGTCGATTTGTACGAGGGTTATTCCATTCTCGAATGGGTGCGGTCGAACAAGTCGGCTGCTAGCAATGTGGTAGCCGCCGCAATAGGCTCGCCAACAATCATGGATCACGACCGTTGTCGCTTGGGTATCACCTGGGCTTGGATGGAGCTGGAAGATGGTGCGTTGGCCAAAAGTGCTCTCCGGCTTTGTGCCCTGGCCGAAGACAGATCTCGCACGCCGTCTTCGCCCGAGGACGAGCCAGTGGCGCCGTCCCAAATCCTAAAGGCCAGACAGCTTTTCGTTTCGAGCCGAGGTTACTTGCTATCGTCGGGAGATCCCGAGCGTGCTATTATATATGCCGAAGCATTGGCTTTACTTGAATACTTAACAGGACGAAGCAACAAGGAGCCATCTTGTGAAACCCAAGGCGACATATGGTCTGCTGTGACCAGCGTTTCAAAATTTTCCGACGAATTTATATCCCGTCATCTTACGACTAGCCAAGCGCACGAGAAGCTACTTCAATTTGCCGCTCGCTTACTCTACTTCCATGCCAGCAAAGGGTAAGTCATCACTGTCGCAGGTTACCTCGAGAAACCTGTTTCCAGCTGACATCGACTGCACAGGCCATTCAGGCCCGGATTTCTACGCGAGCAGCTCACGAAATACGTCGGCCTCTTCCCTCGGAACACGGTCTTCCTCAGCCTCCTGGCGTGGAAGGAGACACGTCTCAGCATCGACGACAGGGTGCGGTCGGTTCTCGACACGACGGTCCTAGTCGAGCCACACGACTGCGTCAGCAGCCGCGCGTTCGCCATTCGTTACGAGGCGCGGGCGGGCAACGTGCACTCTACGCGGGCAGCGTTCGAGCGTGCCCTTGAGAGCGAGGCGTGCAGGCACCACCCGGACCTCTGGATATCGTACGTCCGGTTCTGCCACGGCAGCAGGGAGCTGCGGTCGAAGGCGAAGGACGTGTTCTACCGCGCCATCCAGCACTGTCCGTGGTCGAAAGACGTGTTCCTGGAGGCGTTCGTCACGCTGGGCAGGGAGATGGACTCCTCGGAGCTGAGGTCCGTCTACAACACGCTGTGCGATAAGGGGCTCAGAGTGCATGTCGAGATGCCGGAGTTCGTCGACAAGTGGCGGCGAGAGCGGAAGGAGAACTATGCGGGAAGACGGTGAGGGTTGAACGTGAGTCGCCCATCGACGACTTAGATAAGTGGTTCTTGATTGCCACGAAATCAGCCGGTTGACAGGGCTGCATCATGTACAGAGAGTCCAGTTCATAAGCTGGCGCAAACGGCAACCCCTTGGCAAGCCGCCTTACCATGTCATGCCTCTTGTGCCACCTGTAGGGATAGTGTGCGTGAGCGCCGGAGTCTTTGTTGGGTACTTGATCTACGGTCTACCTCGCCCAGTCGGGCACGGTGATCCCCTAAGCCCACCTGGCAAGCGGACACTCAGCCGTAAAACCGGCAAAGTCTGGATCGAGGTTCGAGTATCCGCCAGATGTTGTCGTCGGTTTCTTGCCGCTCCGGCGCCTAACACACTCTCTCTACTCCGATGCCACGGAACTCCGCATTGACGACTCTACCTTTAATTCTGATTTTCTTTGGGGAGATTCCGTCTATGCACACACCTCAATGGGTCCGATAACTAACAATTTTTCGGGTGAAATGATAATACTGAAGTGTTCAGCTATGTACAATAAGTCCGCAGGACGATGACTATATACAATTGGTTGAAGGAGCGTTCCAGAATGCCAACATGATGCTATCCCGAAACCGAAATCGAAACATGTAGACCAACCATTAATCCCAATCAACTGAAGCGAACGATCTAATCCCGGCCCCTATACATGGCGGCGACGCCGACGATGCGCTACCTGCTATGCCAAAAAGTAAATGCATAAGAAAAAAAGAGAAAGCCGAACCGATGCAAGAGTAACGAAGTGGAACCCGACCGTCTAATGCAGCTACCAACTCAAGACCTACCAAAGCACGAACCAGCGCTCCTAAAGTATCCGAGGAGCCCGTTCCAAGGTCCCTTCCTATTCATCTTCCCGTCCTGTTTCGGGTGGTCGGCGGCTCCAGCCTTCTCATCCCCGCCGTCGCCGTCGCTCGCCGACGCCCGCAGCCCGCCGAGCGTGACGGTCAGCAGCTCGGGCGCGCCGTCGAAGACGGTACCGGCCTGGTCGGGCTTGTCGTCGCCGGACGCGACGACGTCGTCGTAGGGGAAGGCGTAGCCGCGGCCGTCGGCGGCGACCTCGTGGACGACGCGGGCGTAGTGGTTCGTGACCCTCTCCTTGTAGTAGCGGTCGATGCGCTCGCCGTCGGGCTGGAGCGGGTTCGCGAGCAGCGTCGAGCGGTTGAGGGCGGCGGCGAGGCGCGCGCCGACGTTGCCGAGCAGCGCGGCCTTGTCGGGCGGGTAGCCGCCGAACGGGCCGGTGCTGCACGAGAAGATGTCGCCCGCGCTCGGGCGCCCGAAGGCGCCGTGCTCGCCGAAGCGCAGCAGCCCGTCGGCGCCCACGCGGCCGCGCAAGTCGCGCCACTCCCACTGCGTGTTGACGACGAGGTCCTCGGCGGCGTACTTCTTCCAGACGGCGTCGACGTAGGCGTCGTAGTAGCCGGCGAAGAGGCGCGTGTCGGTGACGCGGCCGCTGTTGGGGCTCAGGACTCGCAGCACGCCGCCGCCGCTGCCGCGGACCACGAGGCGGCCCCAGCCGGCGCCGTCCCTGCGGCCCTGCTCCTCGAGGCGGCGCGCCACCTCCACGACCCCGCCGGCCGCGATGCCCTGCACCACCTGCTCGCGGCCGGCGGTGTTGCGCAGCTTCAGCGATATGGGCAGCGAGACGAAGTCGACGTAGCTGATGTTCACGAACAGCTGCACCTTGTTATACGTGAACTCGGCGAAACCCCAGCGGAGCCCGTGGTTGGGGTCCGTGGGGTTGACCGCACTAGGCTCGACGACGGCTGGGCCCGGGTTCAGCAGGAACGTCAACCTGCCGCCGACGACGAACCAGATGCGCCCGCCCGCCAGCTGCGGGATCGTCACCCGCTTCGTGGACCCCGGCGCGCCGAGCGGGATCGCCACGTCTGCCTCGAGGGGATGCTGGGTCGACGACGGCGACCTGGGCCTGTACACCGTCTTGCCGTCGGCCTGGATGAAGACAACCTCATTGTTTCTGTTCAGGTCAAGCCCTGTGATGTATGCGAAGGCGTTGGAGGAATCCGTGTTGTTCACGAGCGCGAAGTCTGTGGTTGGGGCCGTCATGATTACCAAGGACGTGGTTGCTAGATATATGAAGTGGAGATGGCTTGCTGATGCTTAGGAAGCGAAGGAATATCCTTTCTGAACTGACAGCAGGATCCGGAGAGATCCCATCCCTGATATAAGTCGATCTCGACGACTTACCCCATTGCCCGCGGCGTTGGAGAGCTTGGTAAAAGCCTCCGTAGCGCTTCACGAGACACATACCGCGGTCCTTAGACAAGAGCAAAGAGGGAACCTGTGACCCACCTGCCTTGGTCATCCCTGGGTTTCCAGGAGGCTTAAATGAAGACCTACTTGACGTTCGACACGTAAGCTGAATACTGTCTGTCGTTTGGGTTTATTGAAGGCTGGTGGCGGCGTTGGGCGTGATTCTGCTTAAGCACTCTCTCTACTGGGAATTATGCCCGGCTCAAGATATCACATTACGTGTATCTCCACAGGCACGCGCTTCGGGTGATAGACAGCAGAGTTTCCTAAAGTGACAGAAGAACTAGCTAAGTCCAGGAAAGCGCACACACGTTGCTACTATGTAAACTTACGTTCCTACCACGAGCGCTGGCCGGGATTCATATCACTAAAACTAGGCGAGCCTATGGTGCCCGAGGATGTCTTCTAGGGTGGCCATGGCAATTGACAGTTATGTTACGATCTATGCTAATAAGGCAGACGGCCATGGACGAAGTAAGGAGTTGCCGCTGGCGGCGGCGGTAACGAGCTCGAGTAAACATTTACCGGGCTTGGGTGCGAACGCCTCCAAATTCCCAGCGCACACCAGCACGCCTTAGAGTCCCAGAAAATTCGCCGACTAGGGACTCCAGAACGTAGCAGCCAAAAGTCCGCACTCACGCGTGCGAAGAGCCTCCTGGTTTGCCATAGTGTCGGTGAAGCCCCTTATTGGTAGTAGAGAGCCAGCCGTCGACCAACTCAGCGAACACGCGGTGTCCATGTCTCGGAGGGGAAAAGCAAAATGGGATATAAGACAGGCTCACATGGGCGCTACGACCCAGATTCGTCAGCCACAAGTCAGATCGTATTACAAGTATAAATGTATCGGTGGAAGCCGGCCGGCGGTGCGGAGCGACGAGGCCGCCTCTTCTGCGGGGCAACAGCATCATCTTCCTTATTGCCCGTTATAGGACGTATCTCCTCACTATGTGAATGGGCGATAAAGGGCGATCCGGGAATGACGAATCGGACCGTTCCGCAGGACTTCCTTATTAAAGATATCACGGGTCTGACCGACTCCTGACCTCCAAAGGATGAACCGCCAATGAGCTTGAGCTCCTTACTTTAGCAACCTTCAGACGGCCCTCGTAGTTGCAGAGAGAAGAGATTAGGTAATAATATCTCTCCATAGTCAGCCTAGTCAGCCGGTAAGCTTATCTCTTCCTTCACTCGGCAAGTCTGAGCTTCATCAGGATCCCCATCATTAAAAATATCGCAATTATTTTCATGACATGTAGGAGGGGACGTCGTTCTCGGATTTCCTGAGGCGGCAACGGCCGGAATCATCGAGTCTGTCACGGAGGGACATTGCATGAACGATGGGTGACACACCTCTCCAACTTGGGCCCCCCTCGTCATAAGCATATGACGGACCCAACAAAAGGAAAACAGGGGCCGTGCCAAGTGCACGAAACAGAGACAAGGGGGGGGGAAGAGCATGTGCAGGTGTAAGATCTCAAATAGGAAGGTGGAGAAGAACCGCCTCTTTGGATGCGCCCCGTCACTCATCACTCGAAGTCGTAGCATGCGGCACCCCCCAAGAAATAGGCAGCACACGCACCAAGAGATCGCTGCGACGAAACATCTTCCCTTGGCATTGACGTCTATCTATTAGGGTATGTAGCCAGCCGCTCACCGGAACGGGTGAAAGCCTTACCACTTTGTGCGAAGTATATACGCGCACTCGTAGTGGCTCAATAATGACATGCGCGGCGCTGGACGAAAAAGCGGGCGATAAGGTACTTCGGCAGTGAGCTTACTACGTATGCATCTCTCGTCTATATTATCTGATCCGCGCCGCTGGAGAGCGGGGGCTAGCGTGACCTGGACCCGGGATTCGACAAGAACGTTTAATATAAAAACTTAAAATTGACTCCATGTCATCTCAATCACCATCCCATCGGAGGGAGCGCCGCAATTAATCTACATATAGTGACTCTACTTAAGGGGGCCCCGTAGCGTGTCACGAGCCCGCAAACCCCAATTTAGTGGAGGGCCGAGGTGAGACGCGAATCCAGAGTCAGGGGACGGTCAATTGCTGAATCTTTAACACGCCAAGTCGCGCACACATGAGACTTCTCTCCTTCTTTCCTTCCTTCAAAAGCTCCGGGCGACCTTGCGATCTGATTTGCTTTTTGTTAGTGGATGATTGACCGACGAAGATGAGGAGGGTAAGGCAAGGGACGTGGCTGCTGAATGCTACCCATCAAATTCGTAGTCGGTTTGTGATTGTGTATGGCTTTCTGTCTTGGGCTAGGGATGACTGCTCATATGAAATTAGCGGACTCTTGCCCAGAAGCGCGCCGCCGTTCCCCTGATCCCAAGACTTGAGTATAAATAAGCCGCAGTAAGAATTATACACTGGTTCATCCTGGTGCACATATACTGTGCGTACCGCGTCGTGCCTTAAACATTTAAACAATTCCGGTTGACAAAGTATATACATACCCCAAAGGAAGCTATAGAATCAGATAGATGCCTGGTCGCCGTACATCAGTGAAGGGTATAGTAAACTTGAGAAATCAATTATCGACCTAAGTAACTGCACCCCCTCCTAGCTGGACATTCTAATGAGTTGTCCTTTTTATACAAAGTCCCGATGGTTGTATACCATAACGCCGATTCGGTAAAGAATTACGGGTCTTCGCGGTCATAGTCCGATTGCCCACGCGCTCGACGCCAGAGTCGCACCTAACATGAATGACCACCAAAGCCCCACATAGCCTCCCGCGTTCTCGTCATCGAGATATGTCGTCTGGTTGTTCGTCATGTTCTGTCGGTACGTAAAGAAATAGGTAGGGTCGTTGTCTGGCACATCGCAGAAGGCGCCCTCCGCCGTCGGATTAGTGCATCGCGAGACGAAGTCGGCTCGTCTCGAATCCATTGAGGAGTTGAAGTACGCCTTGACGTAACCCACAGTCGTTGTCGCATCCGTCTTTGGCGGTCCTCTCGACCATCCGGGGTTGCCATTGCTCCAGTGCGAAAGCAAGAGATGGCCGGGTTCAGTTGGTACCGATGATCCCGTCATTCGGGCCAACTCCTTTCCGTCCGCGCGGAAAATAACCTCCTTTTCAAGATAATCAAATCTGTACTCGTGGAAGTCTGCCGTGGGGTCGAATGGTAGATTCACTCTTTTGAAGTCCTTCGTGCTTGAAGCGTCAAATCCTGCTTCGCTCGATTCAGAAGACTGCAGGACAAGATTTACGGGGAAGGTTCCGTTGTCCTTGTTGAATTGCGCGGAGAGGAATTCTATGTCGATTTCCTGGGTATCGTTGAAGTACTGTAGACGGAGTACTTGTCAGTACTCGGACTGAGACATCGCAGGCGTACCATGCGGCAAGTTGTCTGTGACGGGATCCTTACCCAGAAGAAAGCACTACAGGTGCCGGCCACCTCGGTTACCTTCATGGCCGCACGAAAAGTGCCATAGAAGAAATGTAAATCCGTCGTGGCGATCTCTGAGGTCGTCACCATGCCATCAACAATCTCACTCCCGACTACGAGATGCGCACCAGCCTCGCCACCTTTCTCGCCCGGCTCATTAAAAACTTTGATATCGGCGATGTTTTTGGAGACCACGTTTTGTAGCGTGAAGGTTTCGCCGTATGGACCTCGGGCGTCATCCATCGACTTGTTGAAGACTTGCGCCGCCCATCCGTATCTCCCATATTCCCCAGACCGATCCGTGATGTCCAGATGCACGAAGTCACTCTCCAGGAGGTCAGTGAAGACGACCTTTTCGTTCTTGTTCGATATCGCATAACCACACTCGCAGGCGCCCAGAGCAAGGTCGAAGAATGCTAGTAGAGATGCTAAGAGCCAAAGGTGGTTCATCACATGGCGCAAACTCTTCCAAGGCGCCATCCTGTTGGGTTGGAAGGTCACAGGTTCCTCGACTGTATTCAGGAGACGAATACCGGAGTTTGCCTCTAGCGGTGATGGCAAGAAAGTGGTATGAAACTTGAAGGAATGGAAGGAAGAAAGAGTGAAGCGAGAGGCTATAGAAGGGAAAATGTGAGTGGGATGATCGACAGAAAAAGAGAAGCTGGCCTGAGACATCAAACAAGTGAATGCGAAGATAAAAAAAAATGGTGGAGATAGACAGAACCTCATATCCCAGGAGGAGATATTAAAGTGTGTAGATGGAAGTGGGTAGGAGTAAAAACTGTGGCCAGACTTCCAGACTTCAACATGCACATGAAAACCTACAACACCCCCAGATGACGGGAAGGAGGGTGCGTTGGATCGCTACACATGTATGTGCTTCGTACAGACGTTACTATATGTACCTACCATTTTGATGGAGAGAGACACTCGAGCTTCCTATGCTCCTCCTTTCCAGGGGGCCGATGTTAGAAGCCTACCTGCTTAACTACCCATTAAATTCCACGCGACTGCCCCGAGAGCAACAGCAACCCGCCGGTACTCAAACTGGAAACCACTACACAACCTCGTCCTTAGGGCGTGAAAGGGGCTGTTTCGTTGGCTGCGGCGACCTCCCCCACCCCAAATGCATCTGGCCTTTGCCCAATCTTCTGCGAGAACTAGTCGATAGGGGAGTCTGCAGGTACCCGAAGACAATCCAGAGGGGCCTTTCAGCTACCGACTGTCTACTGCATAGGACAAAGGCCATGACGCCAGAGACAGTCGATAAAGAATGCTTGGGAGGTAGGGGTTTGAAGTTGATATTTCCCTAGTGAGGCTACTCGCCGTCTATACATGGTGCTGAATGTACTGATAAGGTATAGCGCGGCTCGTTCATCAATTTTTGATGCAAAGCCTGTAGCGACGAACAGAACGAGTCGGCCTTGGCAGCAGCTGGTCGTGTGATGCGACTGACGGCGGGCTTGGGAGACGCTGCTTGGAGGGTCCGGGGAGGTGGGGTGCAAAGCCGGCCAAGTCGTTATTGGTACGAGGGAGTTGCAGATCGCCGGGGGGCCCAAGCCAAGAAAAGGGACCTATGAAATGCCGTGAAAGCCGTCGATGATTGATAGTGATAAACTTGCATAGGCCGAGTTGGGAATATAGAAGACGTGTTATGTAAGATTATTCCTAGAGATGCCCTTGCATAAGGAAGATATTTCTGGAATATGCTTACCTGCTCAGCTGAATTCGAAAGGGTGTTGGCTCGTACGTCTCTAATGGACCTAGGCTCAACATGGAGTGAAGGGTGCCTTCTGTATGAATATATAAAAATTCATAGCGTTCGTCATTGGTGATTAGGGGGCCTCTGATGGCTCTTGTGGACATACCCGTGTTATATGATTTCTATACCGAGGTCTCGACAGCCGGTCGCGACACCTGGCCGTATTCCGCGGGGACGGTTAGGTGGATAAGGCATGCTGTCATAAGTCGTTTTTGCCTGGCCTTATGTGATTTACCTTGTATTCTACAAAGTCTCCCTTGGTCGGATGCCCGAGATTCTGGGAATACGACCCTAAGCTAAAATAGGAGAGAATGACGAGCTCCCGTTCTCATAAACCGCCGTCCACAGACCTTAAGATACTACGCACATGGGATGCTCCTTGTTTAATTAGGAGGTAGCCATAGGCATACTGCGTAGTTCTAAGTAACGTTAGTAACTTGGCCAATACCATGCAGCTACGCAGGTAGGGAGTACCTAGCAGTAGTTGAGTACACGGACTTCAGAGAACTCCGGCAGTCCTGTCAGCTGAGTCATTAAGAGGTAGCTATGCTCCGCATATGCTATCGAGGTTATGGCTTCACAGGGCACATGAACTGCAATTGAGATAAGTGAGATGTGATCGATTGAAAGAGTCGCCCGGCAAAAATATCTATACACTCCGAAATAACCAATGTCGAACGAAAACTTGACCGACGTGTTTTATCAATCTGCTGCGCGTGTTCTCGTTTGCCCCGTCTCAGCCATCATTCCAAGTTCCGTCCGTTCCCGTCCTGCGAGCTCGATTACCTTTGAGTGAAAACTGACAGGTATAAATCAACCAGAAAACATGAAGGAAAAAGCGGAAAGAAATCAGGATCGCTCGAACAAGGTATCTGACGGGAACGGGCGGGAAATGAACAAATTAGCAATAACACGACGACAGCATTAAACGCAAATAAGGTCGCCGTAGCTAATAGGACAGAGAGAAAAAGAAAAATTGCTTCTGGACCAGCCACCCATTTCTGCATCAAAACATTACGTTGCGCTATGTTACCGCGCTCTTTGATAGTCCCCTCCACCAGATCATAGAGAGCCTAGTTGCCATTCCACCCTCCCGATTTCCAGTGACCCCTGATGCAGATAAACGATGGATGCAAACGCAGAGGCAAAGGAAAAGACAAAACTCCCGACCACCCCTCGCGCCAGTCCATATCAGTGTCAGAAAAGCAGGAAACGACGAGGTATATATGAAGGAAAGTCCACCACACCGGAGAGGGCAAGGAAAAACATTAGGAAATCGTACACCTCATGAGAATTAATTTTAGTACACACTCTCCTCGTCGGCCCCTTGTGAAATCATCGAGGGCGTCGAGACATTCGACGATGCCTCGACATCGTCCACGTAGCCGACGAGGGCTTGAGAGTGAAGTCGGAAGGCCTCTCCCATGAGTCGGGTAATGCTGTAGACGGTTGTTAGCTACCAATCCTGAACTGTTAAAACAAGAACCGCAAGACTTACCCCCATACCACCACTTCATCCAGCATGGAACCCCAAAGGTGAGCCACAGTCGCACTCAACATCTGTGATCCGAGGGAACCTTCCGATTCCTTCTCGAAAAGCAGGCGAACCTTATGGTACATGACCATTTCCTCCTCAGAAGCAGCTTCCTCGTCATGTTCCAGACGGTAAAGCCACAGAGTAAGGGTGATCATGAGATCCATACCGCACAAGGGATGCTCGATACTCCAGTTGGTGGGAGATGTGCGAGCAACCCAGCGGACGCCCTGGCGGACAGCCGTTTCGATGCAATTGTAGCACTCCTGGATAACCTTGATCATCTCGCTGGAGCGCTTGACCCGGTCACGTGCGTTCGACATGGCAGCAGCGACTTCGTAATGATCATGGTACCGAAGAGCTTCCTGAACAGTCTTTAAGTCGACCTCCAACCGCGCGCGCGCGTTGCGGTACATGGCCTTGGCATTGAAGATCAGGGGATGGTGACCCTCATGCGGAGCGCTAAGGGGGACAGAGTCGACTTCCGGCTCACAGAGCTCGAGAGATTTCTCCCACGTCTCCAGAGCAAGCCTAAGTTTGTATTCCGTCACAACGTCTTGTAGAGCTTCGGGGCTACGTTTGTGGTACCAGACCTCGAGGAACAAGGCGTTGATCATAACACGCGATGCGAAGGCGCTGTACTTCAAGGTTTCCCCTTGGAAAAGGTTGTCATGCGCAGACATGAACGTGACGGCCGGCGACGCCTTGAGGTGTTCTTGCCAGGTAACCTCGTCGGTAACCTTCGAGTTCCACAAGGCCTCTGAGGAGGGCAGTTGCAAATCCTCGAACTCGTTGAAGCTGATTGCTGGGGTGTGATTGTATGTTAACGTCAGCAAGCCGAAGAAGATGTAAACCGCATAGTACGTGCGCCGGCAGCCTTCATCTTCTACCCACTCAGTTCGCGTGGGCAGCGCGCCTTCACGAGCGTCTTGTCTAAGCTTCAATTCATAACGATTACCAGCGACCATATTGGCGAGTAGACTCTTAATGGAACATGACCATTCCAGCCCCTTAGGATCACCACTCCAGCTAGCAAAGATCATGTTGAGAAGAGAGCTCTGCATAGTCCACAGCGGACACTTCCGAGAGCTGAAGTTCTCCTTATTCTGCAGGAACTGGCTGACTAGAACTTTGGACCCAATGTGAAGCATATAGGCCTGATCTTGGTCAAATGCGTAAAGGGCACCGATCGACAGGACCGCCATCAGGAGAGACGGCGACACCTCGGTGACCTTGAAAGAGGCTGGGTGCAAGAAAGGCAAATGGTGATGGAAGAGACCGAAGTACGTAGCAAGATACCGATTCAGCGAGCTCAAATTCGGAACGCGAAACCCTTCTGGAATAGCGTGCTCAGTATCGTGCGCTCGGATGTTATCGAGAATCATGTTCCGTTCATCGTCACTCTGAACCTGGGGAGCTTTGAAGCCCGCCGATGCCTGGGACGGGTCAGCGGGAGAACGTACGGTACGCGGCGTATGCGGCGCATTAGAGGCCGCCAGGCCATAGTTGAGAGGGCTAAGTGCCGTGTCCGCGGATTGCAGCACTGATGTATTGCCGCTGTGGTTATGACCGACCATGGACGGGAAGGGGCTGGGACATGCCCGGGTAATAGTACTCACACTAGCAAAGGATTGGGTCTCGAATGAGCCTGATGTATTCGACGTGGTAGAATGCGCTTTTGGCTCCGAATGTGACATGAAGCTATCCCAGGGCACACTATGCGGTACAGGGACGGCGCTGGGAGGATACGTGACTGCAGGGTCCATCAAGGCGGTCCCGTTCGGAGTATACGGCATCGTCGGACTAGGCGCATAAGGGCTTCCATTATCCCGCGCCGCAGCTGTCGCCTTGTGGGAAAGATCAGCGACTAACATCGCCGCGGTCTCGACGTCGAACATCCCTTCGCTACTGGCTTCGATCTGCTCACTAAGACCCGAAGTATCGATAGCAAGGCCTGTCTTAGAGGGACCAACATTCCGGGCTTTGGGACCTGCGCGGCGCTTTCCGTCGCTGTGTAGAGGGACACCGCCGTCCTTAGCGTGGACAGTCCTGTCATGGCGGAGTAAAAGGTCGCGCCGCACGAAGGTACTCCGACATTTCATGCATTTGAAAGGGCGCTCCTTGGTATCTATCATCAACGTTAATCGTGTCCTGTTACTCCTGCAGCGTTGGTTGCGACGCGGATTATAAGTGGTGAGGGGTAGACGGCGATTCGAGATTCGCGTTTCCGTTTACGACTCGTTAGTACGTCAAAGGAGGGTTTGGGTAGGTTCAGATGGAAAATAGTGCACCGCTAAAGATGGAGCTACTCACGCGATCTTTCATGGCGAGAACGGTGTTCGCTGCGACTGAATGCCCTGTTACAGAACTGGCATTTGTATTTCCTCTCCGGCGCCGTGACTGATGTTTTCCGCGGCGTCGACGAGGTAGACGTAGGAGGGACTGCAACACTTGCGCCAGGCATCTTGTCGTGTGGGATGATGGTGTCTCCTCTCTTGAGTTTCTCTGCTGATAGTGGACAAGTCGAGTCGTCGATGTGGACAAAGACTGCACTGCGCTTTCTTCTGCTTCTGCTTCTTCACACTCCGAAATCTCCTCCTCGGCGGTCCCGATGGGGTTTCTGGCGCAGGAACAGATTAGTGTCCTGTACTGTCGGGCGTGTAGAGTTGCCTAATAGACTTGCTAATGCTTCACTCACAAAGCGTGTCCTCTTGACGGAATGCGATGTAGCTGGGCATTGGATAGTGTATCGGAAGCATTAAATGAACGGAATGAAGAGATAAGCGGCCTCAGCCGGATAATTAAAACTCGATACCTGTTGGGAGGTATCAGAGTAAGTGCGATCCGTCTTTATTATATAGACGGCGCAGATGGATGAAGTCTTGATGGATTTATGATGTTGAATCCCAGAGGCGGGGTGACTGGATGGAATGTCAAAGTTAGGATATTTGAAAATGAAAGTTCAGGAGGGGGGAGGGGGAGGGCGGGCTCTTGAGAAGCGGGAGACCGTGAGCGAGGTGAGTGGCAGAGCGTGCAGTGTATGCGTGCAAGGGACAGGACATGGGGCCACGGGGGACATGGAGGCAGCTTGTGCTGGTGAACCACCCGGCATTAGCGGGCAGAGTGGTCAAGTTGGGGCTGGGAAGAGGGGCAAGCTCCTGCGTACAGCGGGTTACTACTAGGGGATATCTTAAATCTGAAGCGTGTTCTGATAAAAGGTACATTGGGACTGCGGTAACCCGCTATTACTTACTAGTATGAAGTTGCTGGAAGGTATGTTATGCCTGTACTCGGGAATTCTCAGAAAATATGGTCCCGAAATATGATGTGCTGAGTTCCAATGCTGGTGGGTTAAAGCATAAATGTGGGGGGTTAGTTCGATATATGACCTCCAACTGGGCAGCCGCGTACAGTGCAAGGAACTTGTGGAAAGGAACACGGACACGCTCGTCACAACTACTATAGGTAGCTAGTAATCGAATGGACGGTAGACCAGCAGTAACGCGATCCACAACGCGACTCATTATCCCCATTCCTCTTCCCCAAAACCTATAGACATGAGGCTGGTAAAGGTACGTAGTCGAGGGAGACTGGTGCCACGTGTGGCATCTCGTCCTGACCGTATATTCCTATGTTTTTATGGGTATTCAATGACTGTAAAGATATTCAATTCACCTTCTTGCGTGATAGGCATAGTGCGACTCCACTTCATCTCGGCTTCGCTCGACTCGGAAGTACCTAAGCCCGGGAACGCAAGCAACGTATGTACACGTAATTCCTCTAACTACACTCGAAGGCGTGGATGGCATTCTTTCGACGGTGGTAACTGGCAAATGACCAAGGAGCGGGGTTAAAGATTATGAATTGGCCATGACATTGATGCAAGTTCATCGACCCCTCAGGCCCCTCATCTGCGGTCACGTTCAATTCTACATACCTTAGCTAACCTGCCTACTTCGATGATGCTATCAGATACGATTCTAAGCTCTATCCCTACAGTGACCTATGCAGCTAGGAGCTACGCTGTCGCTCTCTCGCTCTCTTCATAATCTTATTCTAGATATATGCAAGCTCAAAGCTACTTTCCAGTGTTCACCTACAGATCGTTCTTATATGTACTCGCTTATTCAGTAACGACGACCCATTAGACAGGTGAGCTCAGCGAAGCGTCATGCTCCCCGTAATATATAGGGCTATCTATAGTAGATATGCATGTATATACCTACAGTAAGCTAATATGACGACTACTCTATGCTTCCGCTTTTCCCAAAATAGGGATGAAGTGCGTCTTGCATTTGCTTTTAGATAGCTACCTAACTTCGTACTTACAAGTGAGTAAGCAGTGAACTATTGAACTGCTATACCCCCGATGCCTGGCTGCAGAGCTGGACTCTAGAGATACGCGAAGTGCGAGTCGGCTTACCCCGATGCGGTGATGCCCAAACAGCTGTATATTCACTATAGAAGACCTTGTTGTACTTTTCGTCCGTTTCCCTCTGGCGAGCCGTAAGGGATATGTGAGGTTCCGTTTGCTATTTAAACACGGTATATTCTCCCAGGCAACTGGCGGAACGCATGCAATGGATCGGCTGGTGTGTTAGCGTCTCTAAGTACTGTAGCTGTTAATACAGTAAGGAAAGCGGTTTCTGTCACAGTGCGTGTCTTCCACTGCTGTCATTGAAGTGGCACTGTCCTCCGTCACTGTAATTTCCCGATTTGGAAAGTCGTCTATCCAATGGAGAGTCTGCATGATTTCCTACCCTGGAGGTCCCGTGCCATACTATCAATGAGGAAGGATCATAAGCTGGCTCTTGCGTTTTGTGGCATTTGCTCAAGAGATTACGGGCTGAAAATTTTCGAGATCCTGCTACAATTTTGAATATATTTCAGGCCTACAAGACCCGCTCTGTCCGCGTGTTCTTAAATTACCGAATTCCCGTTTAAGCCCTCCCGTCCCACAGCATTATCTGCGGGACCCAGATTCCGGCATCCCTAGATTCCTTCAAAGCGGACTAGTGGCCCGTTAACGATAAAGTTGCTGCCGTCACCGAACCTCCTTCAGTTCCTCCTGCCCCCTATGTATCGGTATTCAAATATCAGCTGGTGATATCCAAAGACAATTTTATAGCAGAGGACACCAGCAAGATATAAGGCTTGTCGGTTTGTTGGTCTATCAAGTGGTAAACTTCTCAAATTCATCTTAACCGATGGATCAGAATCTTCCGACTTTCGGAGAACACCCCGGCCTCGGCAATCGACACATCTACAAGTAAACATAACATCATGCAAGTTCGGGAAACAGTGTGCGAAATATCACTTTCTCCCGTTCTATTCCAAGAACTTGGTGGAGCAGCGGTCTCCATGAACCTATCTGAAGTCTCTCTAACCTACCAAGGATAGCGACCTTGGCCGAGATACCATGGAGTTCTACTTCGTAATCCGCCAATATCGGTCGAAATTTCTCTCTTCCGCCGTTGTTTACTGCGAAGTCTCCTTCCCGAACGTCGGCGGGGTCAAGCGAAATATCGGTCAGTCGTTCCCATCGTCGCTAGATATGCATGCCAACGTTGTCACCGACAAATATCGTGATAGCGGTGTCGTGAAAGCGGTGTACATTCGACACCGGGGTCCGGGTCGGTTTGCATAATCCAGAAAGGCGGAGCTCAGAAGCCCGACATTCGAAAAGCGAGTGGCCCGACAGGTTGATGGGTTTGACAAGGGTCATTATATGGATCTCAAACAAACGAGGCTGCAGTTAGTCTGGGCAACCGGATGTCTTCCGGATGTTATGCGCTAGGCGACCTTCCAGGAGCACCACCCCCAATTTGGTTAATTTTCCCCCGACCTTAAAAGGCCCGCTACGTCTGGTCCTCGAATCTTAAGCACGATACGATCATGGCCGTACGTAATTGATCACTGGCATATTCCGTCACTGAGCTTATGAGATCCAGTAATATGTAAAAGTTGCAAAAGTTGAAGGCTATCATAAGAGGTGTGGTTGTAGCTATTGGGAGGCTAAAGCAGGGGGGAGGGGCAATTGGTTTCATGATTGGTGTCCTATGGTCCCAATAGCTTGGGAAGGGGGAGCCCCTGACGCCATTCTGTTGCCAGCATCTGCAAACTCTTCTAGGATTCTAGAATGGCAGACTGTTGCGGTTGCAGGCGTCACCCCGACGACGATCGCCATGTAAGGGACTCGGCTCCAGCGACGTCTCGGTCAGCCTCTGTAGGTTTTTATACTGGACTATCACACCTTTCACATCCAGATAGTACGACCCCCTCAAGACATCTATGACGAGACTGGTGCGGAGGCCCCTCGACTCTTGGGAACCCGTCAGTGGGCGATTACCATCGCAGTTTGCAGTTTGCAGTTTGATACCCTCCCGCCTACCCCTTTTCTAGGTTTTCCTAGTAACGATTCATCACGTTTCGCGGCCATAAATCAGCTGCTAACGTCATATTCTGGCGTCCCTGGCTTCTCTATCTGTGTCTTTTCTTGTGGGGTCGTTCGGATGCCCGATTCAGGGGCTATGGAGAATTAATGTGCAGACGTGGCAGTCGCGGGCCGCGCGGGTGCTATCAAGACCCTCGTTTTCCGCGGGCTGACGGTGCGGTGTCACCAGCGGGGGTAGAAGAGAAAATTCAAAAGCGGCGCAGACGTATTTTCACGAGGCGGACTTCATTTATGCCATCTCGTAGGGTTCAAGCGGTTTGATCGATCTGGACATCCCCATATGGGTGCAGCGGCGCCTGGTAGATATCTGCTTCTTCATGTCGAATTTGTCCCCAACTAGCAAATACAATGACGGGTGACGTAAGGTATTAAGTATTTTTAAAGTGCTATTAGCCGTCTACGAACTTCCATGGACCTCTGATAAGAGGAGATCCGCAATATCCGCCTTCCAAAGCCATCGGGAGCCGCCCTTCGTGTCCGTCATTTGCACATAGGTTTCAGCCGCGTGTTTATCGCCTCCCTAGAACACCGACAACGCGGGCGATATTTCGATGTCCACGTAGTCGCCGTAATATCAAGCAGCGTACTCAACCTTCATTGGTTTTCCGCCGTTACACTAGCAGCGCGCTTTCCACGGAGGCAGGTATGTCACGTTGCGAAGACGGTCCAGTAGTGAGCTGAAGTGTCAGTCTGACGGCAGACACTATTATTAATCGTCAAGATCTCCATCGCCAAATGCCGAGGAAGTTATGCCTCAGACCATAGTGGTCCTGTGACAGGACTAAAATCTTGAGTTCTCGCCATCGCTAGTTCTTATTACCATGAGATGGAGAGGAGTTCAGCGGGGCATGCGCAGAAGATGAGATACGTACTAACGGCCGGGTGCCGCGATCACCGGCTTAGACCAAAAAGTCAGCTCACGACCAACCTATGATGGAAATATTCCAGAACACAAGAGATGCGGGGTTTTCAGGGACCAGACCGTTGAAGGCTCAGTTCACGATTCTCGTGTCCGTCTTGGTTCTGCTTACATGTCACACAGGTGTCTAAGTCTCTCCATGTCGCGGTACCGAGCTGATGTGACTAATCCCAAAAGCAGAAGGTCGACAAGTTGTAAAGGCAACTTTGCAAGGGTGAGAGATGCACTTGTGAAGGAATGGTTGTTTCATTGCGGCAGGAGGTCCGATGCATGCGAACTACGGAGGGTGACCATTCATGCATCGTCCGTATATGGGTGATGTCTAAGATCTACTACTCCTAGTCCTAATCTCAATACCGAAAGCCTCTTTGCGTACGCGAACCCGTACGCCAAGTTCCATCTCGAATCTCGTTCGATAAAGCTTCCTGCCTCGGAGTCTAGAAGCTTTCTGGATGCTTTCCTGTTCCACTCGTCAGTGTTAGGCCTTGTGGACCTGACCAGGCCTCGCGACACGCAGGGCGGTGACCGTAGCAGAGGGATGGCCGAGTATGAGGCATGAGCAGGGATCCCTGTGATCCTGTGGGGTGGGCAATATAGTAAACAGTCCGGTCCTATTCAAATTGGGCTCAGCATGCCGGCCTTGGGCTTCTCGATGTTTTCTAGGGACACTTCCGCGGACCCGGAAGGTCGCCCGGTACACACCAGACAAGGACGCTATCTGACGCTATCGGAATCGCCTTGTGGTCAATAGCGGGGGTGACCCTTCCCGGCGGTTTCTCTGAGCTGATCTGTCTTCCGACGATGTGGAAACGTCTGTTTCGAAGCTCCGAAGAGTTGTATTCAAGCACACACTAATCCCAACTCCTGCGAACGATTCAGACGGAGAATTTGAGACGTCGAGAAATCGCTCCTCTTGGGCCATTCACTACGTGCTCAGAAGGCCAGGACGCACCTCAAATACGTAGCAAATAGAACCGCTCATTCCTATATGCCCTCGCTCGTGGGTGGCTGTCTGCCGGATGTGGTGGGGTAGGCCCAGATTTCAACCCCCTTGACGACCCCGCCAGAATTTCCACGTGTATCGGACGCAGAACACACTGTGGCTGCGGTGATTATCCTTGCAGAGGATTTCAGCAGTCACCATTCAAGCTGCCGTCGTACCGGCGACCGGTCCACAAATGGATGCCAAAGGAGCGGTTCATGGAGGGGCGCTTGGCGACAAACTCGCGTCTATTTACAAGCACATTGTGACCCGGTAGAACAAGAATAACATTCACAGACGAACAACTCGCGTCACCGTGCACCCTTTACAGACTTTCTCTGCTGTACTTGCTCGGGCCAGCCAGCTCTTAAGGTAGATATAAACCGGTGATATCTAATCCTATTTCTTACCTACCTGATAAGCAGCAGCCATGTCTTGCTTCAGCCGGGATTGGTTCGGTCCCGGAATTACATTTCTCGTAGCATTGCTCGTCGCAGACTCAGCTGGCGTGGTACAGGAGTTGGCACAATACAGTAACAGAACGCCTGTTGGTCTCGGCTATATACGAGAATCTTCGATTAGTCCTCATTAAGCATCAGGCATCGTGTCATACATACTACAAGGTCCGAATTGATAGCACTTAGCGTGTGGGGAATAGCTTGTCTATTAACCACACCATACCACCTAGCAGGTACACATGCTATATCGGGTATGCTGGTCGTCATCACACACGGCATGCCCCTTGTGTGTACGGGTATGGGAATTAGATGGCGAGTGGGTGTCGTCGAACCAAACCGCTGGCGAGGTCGATGGCCGTAGGCGATGTCTATGTATGAAGTGATGGGCTAAACCACTTCGCGTTAATACCGATATCATGTATCATGAGCTTCGCGATCCGCCGGTCATCAGGTTGCAATTCATGCGTTTGCGTGCTTGGATTGAGGGAGGAAAACCCGCAACGGCAGCTAAGAGCTCTGGAGAGGGCCTAGTTGATGGTCGATACCTTACTTGCTTTTTGACTGGCATCTCGCGCGCTCCGTGTTGGGGAGCTGCGGGCTCTGAGGGATTAGTGTAGCAGTCAGAGCGAGGTTACAGCAGCACGCCCATCAAGTTGGGTCCTTTCCCTATGCATAATTTCACTTTCTTTGTTGCCCTGGCCGCTAGGCGACAGCTGCAAACATAACAGATTGAGAGACCCTTCCAGCAAAGCGTCATAGAAGGCTCAGGACACAACGGGACCGTATTGTATACTGCGATCTGCTCCAAGATCGGAAGCATCACATACGGGCCGATCCAGTCGGTCCATCCTGCCCGCTTGTACCACCGCGAGTCCAGGAGCCTTGTCTAATCCAACCAGCCAGTGAGCGAGGGAGGAGAGTGACTTGCAGAGAACAAGTAGGAATCCCACCATCCACGTTTGACGGGCGGCCGGCACTAGTTCTAGTACTAGGGAGCTATCGGCTTTTCCCAGGGGTCCGCCTAAGAAAAATAAAAATAAAAAAGGGACTACCCCCAAAAAAGACGAAGAGGGGTATCTCACATACTAAGCGAATACATCGGGGCATCAGTCTCTCCCGCCTACCTGTCATACCTAGATCTCACCTACCTATACCTACCAACATCTGCTACGCGCCAGGGAGCAGAACGCTCCTCTGCACAAACGAGGCCAATACGACCTCACAGCGATCCTCCCAGACGACAGCCCAGGTCTGCCTGTCTACTACCTGCTTGCTTTAGCTTGGCGGTACAACAGAAAGCAAAGGAGTTGCAGCCCTCCAGTCGCTTGCTCAGCCAGGCCCGCCGAGTGGGCCAACTCTTCTCAGGCCAGCGAATCGAGGTCGTTGCCTCAAAGTCCAGGTAGCATAGGCACAGAACGTGGCAGCCACTCATATCGTCTCGAACAACAATTCGAAATTCTATACCAAGACTCCTGACGCTTAGAGCTTTGTGAGGGGCGATTTTCTGAGGATTGTGTGGTCGCATTTCGACGAGCTGAAATTGGGATATGGCGGATGCATCCATATACATCATACATGTATCAAGTACTCTGGTTGGGTGTTGTTATTGTTAGACTTCCTAACAGTAGCTGATTATTACCGGATTAGGAGGACTGTACGAAGGAGTAAGTAAGTAAAATAGACCCCTCGCCGTCTCTCGCACTGCCTTTCTCAGTTCTGACACCGAAGACGCATCCCGTCCAAGAGGTGCAGACTTAGCATTATTACCCACTCTATTAACTTAACACTCCACGCTACCGCTAACACTACCTTTACCACCACCTCTACCACCTCCAATTGACCACCACCACCCCCCTTATCGATTGAACTCGGGCCAACCTCAGCGGCTACAGCGTCAACCTCATTCAATCTCTCATCTTCAAGCCTTTCCAACCATTCCATTCCATACTTCCTCTGCATCTTCCATTTGTCATACCCATTGTACTAACCTAAATTTCCCCCAGCCCAGTCCTTGAGCGGTATTGATTTTCGAATCGGCGCACGATATCTCCGGAATAGTCATCCTCTTGTGTGTTTTATTCGCCTTCCCCGTTCCGGTTCAAAATATTATTCGCACACGCACAGTTTTGCCGCCTTGCGGTTTGGTCTTGTCCGCTTATTACGGGCCATGACTTGATACTTATCCGTTCATTTGCCTTGAGAACTGTCGATTGTACTCATCCAATCGCCGCATATCAAAAATCACGATGCTCATGACACAGCCTCCAGTGTCGGTACTGGTAACTTCACAATCACAACAGAACAACAAGACATATAACTCGCGAAACCGATCACGATCCAGTACTCTGGACAACAATCCAGATTCTGCTATTGATCTTTCCGACGGGCGCTCCTCGTCTTCCTCGGCTCGATTCGACGGCGACCGCAATATTACATACACATACAACATGAATGGCTTGATTGGAACGCAGCCGCCGGGCACACTATACGTACGGGCTCTTTATGACTACGAGGCTGACGACCGCACGAGCCTAAGTTTCCACGAAGGCGATGTCATCCAAGTCATTACGCAGCTGGAGAGCGGTTGGTGGGATGGTGTAATAAACGGGGTTCGAGGCTGGTTTCCAAGTAACTATTGTCAAATCATCACAAGCCCCGACGAAATCCCTGATGCAGCCCAGGCCGTAGACCTGGACCGAGGGGATGATGACGACCCAGTGCCTTACGAAGACGACTTCGCAGATGATAACGAGTCGGATCTAGACGACTTCAATGCCCTGCCTCTTGAGGGCGCCAGGAAAAAGGGCCCGAAGGCGGATTTCTGGATACCTCAGGCTACACCAGATGGAAGGTTGTTCTATTATAACACCCAGACGGGTGAGAGTAGTATGGAACTGCCCCTCGAGTCGCCCACCTCTCTCAATGAGAATGGCCCTGCCGATAGGATGAAAGCCCACATGCCAGAATATACTAGACCGCCGCCGGAGATCATGGCCGCAGGTATGATACGGGACGAAGATGAAGAGTCAGAAGTAACCTCTGCATCGGAAGGTGAATCATCAATGATGGGTTCAATGGGTTCCCTGGTGAGTGGGGTTATTCATCCCTTCTTTTGCGCCGCTTTGCTAACGAGAATCCAATAGCCACCTCGACGGTCGCACCAAGTCCGCAAAGATAGTAGCGTCGGAATCTCTCCCTCGCCCTCGATGGATTCCATTACCAGTTTCACATCTAGAATGGGACGCAGACCGACTGAGACATCTATCAACACCATACCAGTATCAGCTGGCCCTGGCCCGAGGCCTGTGCTCGCCTCGGCAACCTCCTTCACTAATGCTGATTTTAACCTTCCGCAAGCCGCCACAATCCCCCACTCCTTTTTCGATGATGGGGCCGCCCAACCGTTGACCTGGAATACGCTGGTTGCCAACATGAAACGGGCCATCGACCGGTACCGCGAAGCGATAACGAACAACAATCGATCCGAGTATGTGAGCCGCGCGGAGGACATATCCGACCATCTCCGCTTGCTTCTGGCTGCGGGATCCGGCACCACGGATAACCACTCTGGTCAGCCTTCCATCATTTCCACTAACAAAGCTCTCTACCCGCATTTCCGAGATATGATGTCCAAGTTCTCCAAGCTAGTCATATCGTCGCATATTGCTGCGGCAGACTGGCCGAATGCGGAATCCGTTCAGAAGTGCATGCAAGAAGCAGATGGCGTCCTCCTTGGCGTGTTCAGCTTTGTCGAGGTAGCCAGGCAGCAGAGAGGAGAGGATATTCCCCGGCTCTTCCCCGGCTTCGTCATCGGGAGCACGACTGGGGGTAGCTGGCAGAACAATGGCCTCGGTCCTCGCGATCCCATCACGTCGAATTTCTTGGAGGAGGATGAAGGTGCCGTTGAACCTACTGCCGCCTTGGACGGTAAACTCCTTGAGAGACTCGACGAACTCAAGAGGATGTTGGTCTCCAGCATCAGGGAGCTAGAGAAGAACCTAGGGTTGACTAACAGGACCGTCACGTCCTATCAACATGAGCTCATCAGTAACAACGTCTGCGTCGCCGGTGGGAAGGTACTCGAGATGTTCAAGCCCTGGGTTGCCATGATCGAGTCCATCGACCTCTCCTCGTTGGGGGATAGCTTTCAGACGCCCCAGCTTGCCGATTTCGGCACCAACAAGCAAAGCCTTTACGATAATATCTCCGATCTTGTGCTAGGATGCCAAGCAGTGGCGGGCCCCTTGAGTGACGAGTGGGCTGAGATCCGAGGGGAGTCATTAGAGAACAGACTCGAATACGTGCGGTCTTGCGCTCGAGCTTTGGAGACTAATTCTTCACATGTCGGCTTCTCTCTTCAGCTCTTGTCCGAGCAGGTGCAGATTAACCTACAGCAACAGCAAGAAGAGCGGATGCGGGAGGAGAGCTACCAGCGGGAGCAGCTCAGGAGAGGAGATACAATGCCGTACAACCCGGCACACGGGCGGAACGATTCCCGCACCGTGGTCAGACCACCCCTGATAACATCCCAGTCCTACACAGAGGGAGACGTCCCCAAAAACACCTATAGGAAAGGTGGCAACTTATCGAAAGCTGCAAAGGTTTTGGGAGAAGGCAATCTACCCGACGGTATGCAGCAGCCCGAAGAAACACCAACGTTCCTCAGACTCGACTACGAACATGACCTCTCTTGGGATCAGAAGACCTCGCCGCCATCCATCAAGGGAGGTTCCTTGTTGGCTTTGACAGAACAACTTACGAGACACGACAAGTTAGACTCTAACTTCAACAATACCTTCCTTTTGACTTATCGGTCGTTTACCACAGCGCGCGAGCTTTTCGAACTTCTAGTCCAGCGCTTTAACATTCAACCACCGGAGGGGTTGAAACATGTCGACTACGATATGTGGAGGGATCGTAAACAGAAGCCGATTAGGTTCCGTGTCGTCAACATCCTCAAGAACTGGTTTGACAACTTCTGGATGGAGGAGCCCAACGATGAGTCTCGACAGCTAATCCGCGACGTCTACACGTTCGCCAGAGATCACGTCAAGTCCACGGAAACGCCCGGCTCCGCTCCTCTTATGGCCGTTTTGGACCAGCGACTCAGTGGCAAGGAGAACCCGTCGAAGCGCTTGATCCAGACATTCGCGAACAATGTGCCCGCACCGATCATGCCGAAGAATATGAAAAAGCTGAAGTTCTTGGACATTGACGTCACAGAGTTCGCCCGTCAGCTAACGATCATCGAATCTAAGCTTTATGGAAAGATCAAGCCAACCGAATGTCTCAATAAGAGATGGCAGAAGAAGGTGGGCGAGGGCGAACCTGAACCGGCACCAAATGTCAAGGCCCTTATTCTACACTCAAATCAAATGACCAACTGGGTTGCCGAGATGATCTTGGCTCAGATGGACGTGAGGAGACGCGTCATGGTGATCAAGCACTTCGTGGCGGTTGCCGATGTGAGTCGATAATCTCCCCACTCGGTTATTCTCTCTCTCTCTCTCTCTCTCTCGCTGACAAGTTCTCAGAAATGCCGAGGCCTGAACAATTTCTCGACTCTCACGTCGATCATCTCTGCCCTTGGCACTGCGCCTATTGCACGCTTAAAACGGACCTGGGATCAAGTTCCTGCTCGGACGAACGCGACCCTAGAGACCATGCGGTCGCTGATGGCTGGCACCAAGAATTTTAGCGAATACAGAGAAGCTCTCCATGCCGCAAACCCTCCTTGTATTCCATTCTTCGGTACGTTAAGAGAAATCTTCCACTTGTATCCAACCAAGTTTTCACTAATGCTACTGTACAATAGGCGTGTACTTAACAGATCTAACCTTCATCGAGGACGGTATTCCTTCGATCACCAAGAAAACCAACTTGATCAATTTCGCCAAGCGCGCAAAGACCGCTGAAGTAATTCGTGATGTTCAACAGTACCAGAACGCCCCCTATATGCTTCAGCCAGTACCGGAATTACAAGATTACATTTTGAGTAACATGCAAGCTGCGGGAGATGTACATGAGATGTACGACAAGAGTTTATTGGTAGAGCCGCGTGAGCGGGAAGATGAGAAAATCGTAAGGTACGTTGCTTTGAGGGAACAGCAAATGGCTGCGTCGCAGGGCCAACTCTATTTCGGATGAACGTCTGGAGGCTTAATGAAGCCCAAACACCTCTTTACTTGCTGGAAACAATGATCAGCTTCCTATCTAAGAAATTGGTTAATTCCGAACAAATGCTTACTTAACTCCTTGCTGGTATAGGGTCCTAGCCGAATCTGGCTTCCTATAAAGGTGGCGCACGGCCGGCTGTCCGACGCAAACATACATGCAGCGTGTGTGTCTTGCGCAATCCTGCATGCCGTTGCAGCAAGGCGATCTCAGCAACCAATTAAGCTGTGCAACACCTTGATGAGCCACGGGCAGCGCTTAGGCACTGCTGCGTTCCTGCCGAGCCTTACTAGTAGCTGAGAAACGAAGGAGGCATTGATGGCCCCCGTCGAAAGCCGTCTCCGGGACTAGTAGACGGATTGTGAATACCGGACGTTTCATGCAAAGGTGTGTCAAGAAGTTAAGAGGGCTTCCCGCATGCGTGCAATTCGGAGTCATGACATGATGCGAATCGGCCAACCGGAAGCCGAGACGCCAAACAGATGCAGAGGACGGATACCTTATCATAAGCGGTGCATTGTGACGTTACCCGTGCTCAAGCGGCGGCAGACGGTCATACAAGCCAGGGGTAGGAAAGCCTCAAGGCAGTCAGTTGGAATGCTCCGGCCTGATTGGATTGGAATAATTTCTCTTGGAGAAATGGCAAACATATAAATGACAGGTCAGGTGGTAGTTTTAAGTTCCGGGTGGGATAGGAGAGATGGATGCAACTTAGATGCGACCCGAAGACATCGGTTATTGTGGGATTTAGCCACTATCTACCCATAACGCACGTCGCATTAACTCTTACGGATACTTAGATTGTGGCCCTACATACGCCGGAAACGTGTTAGGAGTAGTGCATTGGACCGGGTTGAGACAGCTACCATCCAGCCTACGGCGTGAACTCTGTAACCAGGGAATCGCCTGTTCCATTGGGATGGGGAATCGGGGCTTCTCCGTCGGGACTATATTGATGGGCGGGTAGCTGTCATTCCCCCAATGGAAATGGAAATGGACCGGGAAATCAAGTCTGTTATATCCTATTCGTTCACTCAATCCCAAACCCTTGCTCCAAGATCCAGGGTAGTGCTCGCTCTCTATTGAGTTCGCATCCTACCTCGACTCCCACGGACGTGGGCCCTTACCATATCTTGATGCTGATGTCATGCCTCTGCCTGAGCGGGTGTCTCAGGTAGCTTGTCCCTATTTCCTACTTCCCTTGATAAGGTTCCTCACTTGACGTCTCCTCGGCTACGCCTACCGCGCTGCCTACGCGTTGAGCACAGATAGGGGTGGGGGCCTGCGTGCATTAAGAATCAGAGCCCGAATTTCAAAGCAAGACCAGCTACCGGGCTTATCCTCCATCCTTGCGTCCTTCATCATCTCCACTTTTACTCTCTTTTTTCTTCCTATGTAGGTTCTCTTCTCGCTGGTCTCGAGAGGTATATCAACGTGAATAGCATGATGTCTTCGGGAGATCGCCCCTAATCCCACTGAGGAGAGGAGGCTTTCAGATAATTACAGCGAGTATCTGAGAGTCTCCTCGTCTGCGGAAAGTCTCCTATCTCAATACCCCCCGGTTCTTGATCCTCCAAGATATTTATTTTAATACACTCTATCACCGAACTCTTCGTCTCTGCTCTGCAACCTTTCCAGCGACCAAAGTGCCTGCGTGTCTAAGGAGACGTGGCGGCTAACTGCATTATGCGACACACGGTGTACATCCGTATGAGGGTTCAGTCAACCCGGATATCCCCTAGTGTAGCGGATTCCCATAAGTCCTTTACCATCCCGCCTGTATAGCGTTCGTCCGGCAAGATCAACTGAACCGAACTGCTGTTCTATGCGCGCTTTCGTCATGTGAACAGTGCAAACTTACTCAGGGTGTGTCTACACCAACTATGGTGCGTACCATCAAATAACAATGTCCGGATATGTCTGGACCCTACCTCGACGGCGTTCTAGTATACCTTTCCAGCGTGTGAGAGCTTGCGCTACTTATAAGGTGTCAGGCCTCCCTTTCCTGGCAATCCCACCCCAGCATTCTTTGAAACGTATGGCAGCGCTCATCAGACTCTGGAAAAAGGAAGCTCTTAAACACAAACTCTTTAGGGCTCGAGGCACTCCCTTAAAGCGCCCCCCCCGGCATATGCTATTCTATCCCATCTTTTGAACAGGAAAGAAATCCAGTTCTCGGTTCGTTCGTCACAGAGTAGAAATCCGCGGCGTGGCCTCGCCTCAAACGGGAAGGGTTTTAGCAAGACTACGAAACGCGCCGCTCGGGCCAAGATGTGTTGCAACAGACCTGGAAGAAGACGGCAGGTTCGTATTGGTGGTAAAGCCTGAGTCTAGCAAGGCACGTCTATTACAACATTCGACAGCGTTTCGACCTAGCTCCTGCCTCTAGTTTCTACTGGCTGACATATACTACTAGGTTGTTTCATTCCAGCTACCTTGGGAGACACGCATAAGCTCTTGCAAATGGTTCACTCGCGGTTGGACACTCCAAGAGCCTCTCGCCCAGACAAATCGAAAGTTCTTCGACAAGTTTTGGATCACTACCAGCGAATTCGTACGTCATAGAGATTTTCTATATATCGCCGGAAAAGAACTCAGATCCCCCAAGACGTGTTGATCGGCCACCAATCCCTGGTCTCAATTAACATGACTAAAATAAAGTTGTGCTCGAGGGCGCAAGACAACACGGGGGGAAAACATGGCCTATTCTCTTCTTGGGATTTTCGATGTGCAGATGGGAGACCTATACGCAGAGAGTAGCCGAAATGCATTCATCAGATTGCAGGAAGACATCCTAAAGCACGCGAAGGGTGTATTCATATTTGCATGGTCTCAACATGGCGGTGGCATTTTCGTGCTACGCGCCGAAGCGCCCGACTGGTTCGCGGACTGCCGCTGGTTGAATGACATGCCTGATTAGACAATAAAGCCCTGGCTACTCTGCAACAAAGGCTTGAGGGGCCAGCCTGCGCATGCCGCGAGAGAAGCCCACACTAAAAGAACGATACCGTGTTTCATGGAACCCGGTCAATGCAGGGACCATGGTATCTCCACACTTTAGCTTAATCCGCCTAGACGGCGACCAGTTTTCAAGTCTGGGGAAGTTGGTATTCTCGCCCAACTCTTCCGGCCTCGAATGCCGCAAAATTTACGTTTCGCAGAGGCCTCCCCGGAAGCCCATCCGCGTTAGATTCGATTGCTCTGGCGTAACTGGCGTATTCCATTACAAAGCGTACCAGTGCCGTGATTGGAACTTCGGGGGCGATGACAGAAAAGGGGAAACATTCTTAGACGTAACACCTCTCTGTACGATAACAGTAGGTATGTCACTTACTTTGAAGTCATGCACGAGAGTTCCTCACAACCTCGGCAAAGAGAGTGTTTAATAGCAGCGGTCATGGGGTTACGTCAGTTCCGCTAGCGCTTGGTCATGTTCCTGTGGACTTGACAAAAGGAATACTTTATTCGAGTCGCGACCCGGCAACACCTCAAGTGACGGGTTCGGCGACATTATGGAAAGGACGTTGTTGGTTGGCAATTATATGGTCAAAGTCCCGAAAACCGATATGGCGTATGTCGCACCAGGATTGGGTCTTGAATGTCGAGATATCCGCAAGAGAATCGCGGGTGGTGGTGAGATGGAGAGATGCAGGGAGAAAGCGGATCTAGCGAAGCAGTCAGGAGAAGACGGGGATAACCCCTTTCCTGGGCTCCAGAGACTCACTAGTGGTGAGGTTGCACGTGTAAAAATAGTGGCCTCGCCCCCGAACAGCCAGAGAAGGGGCAGGCACTAATGGCTATTCTATCCACTAACCATACTGCGAGCTATCTGTTAGGATGCTTCTGTCCTCCACTCTGTACTATCACTTCCCCTGACGAAGGTTATGATGCGTAGCAGATGATCGGACTCGCATAAACTATTGTGAGGTCCGGAGACGCACACCGCGCACGAAACTTACGAATGGTCCCCAATCGACCTTAAAGCCCAGTGATCCCGGAGACCCCATACGTTATCAGGAAAAGGGAGCATCCGCATGGTCGTCCCAATAGCTGCGCTTTCTCCTACGACCGCTACCTTGATGTTTGGAGGGGAGCAATAGGGGATCATACCATAAGAGTGAAAAGACGAGATTACAATGGCATGTCGAACTCTGCTTTACCTAGACTTCAGCCAGGTCTACGCCAGTATGATTATTAGGAAATGCGTCGAGACCATCACGTGCCTCTTGACTTAGGATGATTATACAGGGCTATTCCACATGACTCCGTGTCGAATGGAGACCCAAGTCTGTCCTATAACTCCTCTCCAAGTAGATGTAGCGTTAGTCGTCCTAAGGCGGTCGGCTATATGGGAACCTTCTCGACTCGTATAACATTGTTGCTCCAAAGTCGACAAGACGGCAGAACACGGCGATCGGTCTGGCCACGGATGGTTATCGGCCACTAGCCATTGGGTGTATATAAAGTAGTTATTAAATGAGTCCGCCAAATCTGTTCCGATTCGAGCGGCCTGTTCTCCCAAACTTCCCATCCCATGGTACATACCTGACATGTCCCTCTAGCTATGTGACCAATGATCGCCTCGCTCGCTAGAAATGGCAGAATAAAGCAAGCCCTATCTCTGTCCAGAATTAGGCCAATTTGTCATGTAGACCTACCCGACACGCTACCGGTAACGAAAAATGGCAAAATGATGACGCCCTGGGAGTGGCTGCTAGCAAGTCGATTCTGCCGCCCCAGCAGTCGTTAGAATATTAGGGATATTGGTTTTCAGACCTCAGCTAAATCCCGGCCACCCTCCCTTATCAACTGGTCAATCTTGAACCCCTGCGTTACGATTCGTACCTCAGTATTGGGATCACTTCTCGGTTGCAACAGAGGTACATACGCTCTTCTCATTCAGACTTGAGGATAGAGCGAGTGTGACTCATCACGACACGGCTCTTTGGGCTTGACCGGAGCCGCTTCAAGGGCGCTCATGCATCGAGCTGCGACCAGGCCTCGTATATTTTATCCCTGATGGCCTCGTGTCCAAGGCTTCGGGGATGGAAGGTCTTCCCGTAGTATGTCGGGACGTACCAAATCTACAAGGGTCTGAGTTTAGAAGCGCTCCACCGCTAGGATACAAGGTAGCTTTTGGAATCATTGCTCAGAAGTCAAATCCACAGCAGCGGTGCTTGTGAATGAATCAAATAGATAAGGGGTCTCAAGATTTAGCAGTGACTTACTGAGTTCTGAGAGACGAGGTCCCCACGGGCGGGCCGAAGAGATGGGTCTCGCTGTTTCGCCATGGCCATATAACACTATACCGCCTGCAGTCAGTGATTGTATTTTTGGAATAGCTTTAGGGAGGTGGTCCGGAGGTTTTTGGGTTCGTTCTAGGGACTGGAATCTCCTGGAGAATTCTATAAAGAGCACCCTGCCGGTAGGATAAGAGAAAAGGGCAAGAAACAACATCAGAAACGACTGACCAAAGCAAGTTCGCCCCAGTCGCCAGACCGTCGAGCAGGCCCCACGCAAGAGGAAGGGTCAACCAGAGCCGACGTTGGTGGCAACCTCTCCACGATCGTCGACTGCTTTAGCTGCGTTCCGTTCCTGGCGTTGTCTCGGCCGCCAACTAAGAAGAAGAACGTGTCGTTATGGTTGTAGTCCGGCTCGATTACATTCTCCTCGCAGAACCGGTGGCCCTCGAACTCCGAATCGTAGTCCACGAACAGAACCTTGTCCTTGGCGAACTTCGAGTTGACCCTGTCGACCGCCGACTTTATCTTGGCATTGACCGCGAAAACTAGCGCGTTCATCTGTAACCTCAAGGACTTCTTCAGCTTCGGCCCCCGCCACCAGACGCCGAAGCTCACCTCGTCACAGCCGTCCGTCGCGTCGTTAAAGAAGCGCGCGTAGCCCGTGACCGTGACGAAGACTGCGACATGTGGGGGTTCAGTCATTCTCCTTTCTGGGTCGGTTGGGCGAATAGCGCGGGGAGTTATAAGACGTAGGTTCGGGAGTCATAGACTCCTAAAAGTCTCCATTTGCAAAAATTTGCCCTTGAGCCAGGTAGAAAATGAGGGGAACGAAAAATCTTCAGAAATTGCTTACTTACACCACGGCTTCTTCTCCCAGCGCGCCCTGTCCAGTATCTCCGTGACGGCGAGCTCCAAACGGTCCTCAAACCCCTCGCCCGCAATCCGCTCGCGGGCGTGCCGCAGCTCCTCCTCGCACGTGCCCGAGTAGAAGCTGTAGAAGCGGAAGACGCACGCGTTCATGATGTCGAAGAAGCCGAGGTCGTTGCCGCCGAGGGACAGGAGCGCGAAGTCCGCCGGCAGCGAGGTGTTGAAGGCGTCGATCTGGCTGGCCTCCCCGCCCGAGAGCACGTCCGCGGTCGTCGCGCCCGTGCAGGACAGGAACTGGAACGAGGTGGCGTTCGGCCCGCCCTGGCTGGCCGCGAGGTCCGAGGCGATCAGCCGCGGGTGCGCGTGTAGGCCGAGACGGCAGTCGTCCTCTTCGCCTTCGAAGCCGGTGCCGATCCCGGCGCTGTACGAGTCGCCTAGGGCGATGAACCCGATTCGCGCCCGAGAACTGCCCAGGCGGGGATGCGCTCGGGCGCTCTCGCCACCTCCTAGGACATTCTGCGCTTTCGGATCCGTGAAAACAGAACCCCTAAGTTTATAGCTAGTTGTGACGGTGGCGCTGACGGCAGCGGCAGCGGCGCACGACAGAAAGGATAAACCCCGAGTCAAGTGCATGGCATACTCCATAGAGACGGCAACTTGGGAGTGAAAGCGCACCTTGCGGTAAATGCCTATTCGCCTACGATCCGACAAAAAGACTCGGGTGCATATTCATCGGCTATTTAGTAATTCCACGTATCCGAAACATGTGGCTTATCACCACGTCTTGGTCACTAGGCCTTATGGAGCCGTACCTCGTGTCATCCTTAGGAGGTGATGGCGGGATGCCAAAGATGAGAGACCGCCAATAGCCTCAGCGCATGGTGAATCTCACCTACATACCAGGCAGCACTTTAAAACCTGGCCATCCCCAAAACGGTACCTTACATAGGCAAGAAAGAGATGGATTCTTCGTGGTTCCAACCACTAAAATGCTACAAGGCTGTAATCAACCACATCAGCTTAGTGCTGATGTGATGACGCCCAAATATATAATGACAATGTCCACTCGTATCTCTTATATTGATCATCTGGCGTCGTAAGATAGAAGTATTGTTGAAGAAGTACGGTGATACTTACCAGTTATTCGACTGCCCTTAAGCCATTGATGAGCCTACTTTTTATTTAAATATGATGGAGGATTACACTGCCTCGTAAACGCATGCCTGTCGGGAAGTTTGCATGTCCGGTGGCGCCCTGAGCTGTCTTTGAACGCTTGGCGGTTTATCCTATACCTCATAGGTATTCACTTGACTAGGGTTCTTCAGAGGTTGACAACTGGACCTGGGATGGTATTATAAAGGATGGAGAAAGGTGTACGTGGGTTTCGGGAGTTCTGGTTTGCCAATATGGCCGGGCGCCGATTTCGAGGGTTGCCACAAACGGATATCTGCGTGACCTGGTATATCTAGTCCTATATTCGAATCCTGCGATGATGCGAAAGACAACGAATACAGCAAATTCTAAGAATCCTCGAGGTAGGTAACTTGGTATCCTACAGGCACAGATCTCCATTGCGGGAATTCCAATGCGGCATCGCAGGGCCGTGGAAGGACCCGGCTGTTCGCCGCCCTCATCAACTGGTGCGTGAACGGACACGATCAACTGCTTGTCAAGTAGGAAGTGGATATGACCAAATTCGAAGGAGACGGGGAATCGGGTGACATGAAGGGTTTTCCAGTGAGATCATCCGATAATATTGCGGAACTAAAGCTCGCCCCGGGAAGGGGCCCCCTAGGAAGTATGTACGGTTTCGTCGAAGAAAAGCGTCACTTCGTAGACCAGGGCCAGAGGGGATACGTCGAGGACTACTCTTATAGAGACGTGATGGAGTCGTAGGTATCTTCACCTCCCCAGCGCATTCCAACATCTTCTTGTCGGGGTTTATCACACCTCTTAACTGTCGCAGAACCCTTGTTGTCCATCCCCTATTATACTATTTCCTGTAGGCACTCAGCTATATAGTGAGTTTCCAAAGAACAATATTACCAAATCTGCTTCGATGCGGTCGCTTTTAGAGTTCGCAGGTAGAGGATGCCAGGGATTCAGACAAGGTAGAGGGCGACTCACCTTGGTGCCTATAATTAGCCACCCGTATTACAGCCGAAATAAGCCACAAGCAAGTATAGAAGGGGAATCTGAATGAACGTCAATAATTGAAACTAATGGCGAGACGATATGCGTCCTTGCTGCGCCCCTCATGAATCGATGTGGTTCTCAACAAGCATGCCTCCTTATATAATGACGGGCTGCCGCGCGGCTGACGGTCCGGCTTGGCTTTTAACAATATGTCGGCCTACTGGACCGATCCTACATGGATGTCGCTATGGGACAAGAAGTAGACGCTGCAGTGCCTCATCGAACAGGCAATCAAGCGCCTGCCGCACGTGCTCCTCAACGATAGGGCCATGAGAGACCCCAGAAAGCCGTTGACTACGAGCCGGGCCGTGTTGTCGGCTACTGCCGCTGGATCCTCCCGGACCGCCTGACGGGCCAATGGCTCGAGGCACAGACCCTTGCCGTGAGCTCCGACGAGGAGAAAGAATATGCCGAGTCATTTGGCAACGTCGATTTCGAATATGGAGCGGAATTGGACGCTTTGGACCTGCCTGACGTGTCCCTCAAGAATCGGTTAATGGGATGTGAAGAACACATGGGCGAGTTTTCCCTTTTCCCTCTTTGCCTGCTCTGTTAGTCACTTGCTTAGACGGTTAAAACTCGATTATCTCGCCATGCATCCCGACAATAAGGGGGCATGGCCTCGCAATCTTGCTTGCCAAGAGCGGGATCGCCCAGGCTGAGTAGATGGGCGTCAACATCGTCGTGTTCGCTTTTATGGCAGCACTGGGCGTCTATCAACGGCTAGGCTCCAAAATGCGAAGCCTATTTGTGCAAGACAACTCCAAATATGGCGGTAAGGGCAAGTATGGAATGTACATCTTGGAAAAGGAGGTCAGTAAGCCGTCATGAAAACAGCCTCCAGAAATATATATATATACTGGACGGCCTTGCCAAGTATGGCTGACGAGACTATCGGTGTCTTGATATCCTGCGCAACGAAGGAAGACGCCGGACATGTCTCGAGCCCCTGCTGCGAATGCTATCGCCGGATACTGTGAGAGGAGAGCCACTTCCCCGGGCGAGTGATACTAGGAGGGATCACACAATGTCAACGGCGCACGTACTACGTAGCAAACGGCATCCCGTCACATTAAGTGAGCTACGAGCACAGAGATGTACGTATATGCTCAATGTCCTCGAACCTCAACCCCCAAAGGAAGGGACTTAAGGCATGATGTTTTCGATCTTCCGGCTATAACCTAACTTTAGTTATAAAGCATGCTGTCGAACGCAACGCCAGTTTTTCGAGCCTCCAGTTCTAGCAAGCGTCATGGGAATGGTCTTTTAGGTACAACCCCAGTATTCTTGTTAAGTCGTTCTGCATCATAATAATTCCGAAAAGTTGTCAAGGTTGCTAATGGGCGGCATCTTATCGTGTAACGGAAAGTGGGGTGGAATTGTCAACTTCCCTAGCTTTGGTGACGTCGAGAGCTAAGCTCCTATCACCCCACATACGTCATAGCTATACCCCTACCCTCCCGTATCCTATCTCGGTCTAGACTTCTTACCAACGGTATTTTCAGGTGCCTCGAGGGGCTTCAAGCAGGAGAATGTCGATCGGGTATAACTTTGGGCAATCGGGCGCCCGGTGATCGGTGGTGTTGTACTAAATAAGTAGATAAGTAGGGGTGCATGCCTTGGTCAATGGGTGTTAGTCTATTCAGGCTTCCATCACGGGTCTTGATATCATAACTACGATGTGGCACCAATCCACAAATACTCGTGTATTTCTGAGGGAAAGAGACTCCAATCGGCTGCTCAGTGCTTAAAGCAGTCTGTGGCTTTTCCACAAGACATGCCCGAGTTCTCTGATTACGACAACCCTGTTCAGTGTCACATGCCTTCTCCTGTGTCGTAATCTAAGATGCGCCATAGCCGCTTCCTCCCCCCCCCCCCTATCCGGGACCGACGTCAGAGCCTATCCACTTTTGGAACTCAAATGAGCACCCCAAACGCGACTGACTCCCTATATAACGCTTTCCAAGACGACCCCCGTGATCTTGGCTGCTCTCATCCCCCAGATTTCTTTCTTCACCACCCTATAGGAACCATATATATCACGTCCTACCACTGCCAAGAATCTCTTCTTGAGTAATTAGAAACTTACCCAACCCACTAACTACTACATTTGCACCCAAAAGGCATCGCAGTATCATTACAATGGAGACCATCAACTCTGTTGCCGCCGCCGCAGCTAAAGCCGTGTGGGGGGAGAATACCACACAGCAGCAGCACGGAGACGAGCCTGCGTCTGGCCAAACCGGCAATACCGCCAAGGGGGAGCCATATGACGCTGGAAACCTAGGTACGTTAGCCTGTCACCATTTTAGCTTTCCCTCTCCTTTGTACTTACTTGACCGTAAACTTATAAGTAACGGTAGACGAACCTGAAAACAAAACCGCCGGAGCTTCTGTCTCGGGTGAGAATATCACACGGCAGCAGCACGGGGACGAGCCTGTCTCTGGGCAGACCGGCAACACGACAAAGGGAGAGCCCTACGATGCGGGTAACCTAGATACGCTTGCCAAAGGCAAACTCACATTTTCATTACATTCGTAATTACATAACTGAAAGCTAATATGGAGCTATAGACGAGCCCGAAAACGAACCCACCGGAGTCGTAGCCCTAGACAAGCCCGAAAACAAAACCACCGGAGTGACCCCTGACGAGAAACCATTAACTCGTCAAAATGGTTCAGTGGAGTTCGCGAAGAGCACGGGCACGGCTGCTACAACTGAGAGTACCCCTGGCCACCCCTCAACCGGTCTCAAGACGAGGGATGTGCCCACGGACACCACCCAGGGCCAGAACGACGTGCGGAACCCAGAGGATCCGCATACGAACCCCAGATCGGCACCCACTGACGTAGACAACACGGGCGAAGGTCTAAGCAAGCCTCAGAAGCTGGAAGGATCGGGTCCTAAGCCTCTGGAGGCGGTTGCCAAGGAGCACGGCGGTGATGCCGGCAACACGGGGCTCACGCCCACGCCGTCTACGAGCGGGGTCAGCGGGACCTCTACTAAAGCGGCCAACGAAACCGCTTCAGAAGATGACGCGAATGGTCCGCGGTCCCAGAACAAACGCGAGGGCAGCGGCGAACACTACGTCAAGAGCTCTGGGCTACAAGCTGATGGCGGAGATTTCGACGTCACGAAGCCGGGTGCTGGCCGAGAAGCTGATCGTAAGTTGGCCGGATGACTGACATCCGAAGCAAGGCATCAGAAACTAACCGGCTGTATTTAGGCCTAATGGAAGAGAAGGGTATTCACAATCCGAACGGTGACAGCCCCGAGAAGGGGGTAAGAACGGAATCCAAAAGCGGGGAGAAGAAGGGCCTCGGCCAGAAGATCAAGGACAAACTGCACCGACACTAAACTGTATCTTCATTTGGTCACCAAGCTTGTTATGGAATTTCTATTCCTTAGGGTAGTCAGTTCTCCCGTGTTGTTCTTTGACTAAGACGCCATAACTGGTGGGCGGACGTGACCTTCTACTTTCCTTTTCTTCTGGTTAGGAGATTCATGGTGTATAATGATATCCTGTATGAGCTATGAAATAAAAGATCATCTGTTCAGCTCCTTTTCTCCCCACCCACTCCCCGCCTTGAACGCTTATGTGGGCATCAAGTACATGGTAACGTCGATTTATCCATTCAGGCTCGAGTGGCAGACCTACAACGCAGCTCCGAAGGTTGGCATGGAGAGGTCGTTGCTCGACTATCACAAGCGACAATCAATGGAAGATGATTGAATATCCGGAATCACCAGAGTTAACGAAGGCCATTAACGTGGATCTGGGCTGGCTCGCGTCACGGCAGGTGCCACCCACCTAAGTCATATACATTGAAAACCACCCCATGTAACGGATCCAGCCAGATTTACAATAACTTACCAATCCACTGGACAAAGCTTTGCTTTCTCATACAGGTCGTCTCTCCACTTGGTCTAAATACCGTTGTAGTTCGATTATTCCCATGACGGCTGGAGAGGAGCAGAACTACTATATATCCTTCTACGTTAGTGAACTACTGAGATTGTTGACACAATCAGAACCTCCACTGATGATTCCAAATAGTGGCTACCATGATGCTCACTGGTAATCATAGGAATCATTTGACATACGGTTGTTTGAATCTTCATGGCCCTGAGGCTGTTCTTCCAGTTACATACACAAAGAAAAGCCCTCCGCGACATGGCAGCAGGTGTGAAACCCGGCACCCTGCTGGAATGAGACGGGTGTGTGGGAGCCTATGCTTGGCCCTTAGAAACGAATTTACGGAAAAATTATATATAAGATTATACATTACTCGTTAACTTTGAGATTTACGAGTTTGAGGCTCATGCCGCCGCCTTCTACCGCTTGTCCCACGTTCTCAGGTACGTGTGGAGGACCGAGTCTTCACTCCCGGACCGCGCGTGTTCCTTGCTGGCTATCTGGCTCGACAGCTCCGTAGCCGAGGTCGTCAGCTTCTGCAGGTTGCCCGGTGAGATCCGGTTCCCCTTGGAGTCCCAGCCGTCCACCGTCAGCCGAGCCCAGGCGTCCTCTTCCAGGATGACTTGCAGGCCCTCGTCGCTCGCCGCCTTCGAGTGTCTGTCCGGCTCAGGGTGGCGGCCCCTCTGTGAATACGACGACGACGTCGACGACAGCCTTGTCGTTGACGAGGACTCGTCGTCCTCGCCGCGCATTAGGTCCTGTAGGATGGCCTTCCCCTCCTCGCGGTCATCCTCGCTGTTGATGCTCAAGCCCCAGGCCTTGAGGAAGGGCGCCTCGCCGCGATAGTTTCGGTGCAACCACAGGCGTTCCTGGGGCGTGTGACGGGGCGCCCCCCTAGATTTCGGCTGCGCACTACTGCTGCTGGTGGTGGGGATTACCGTTGGTGGCGCCGCTGCAGATGTCTCCTTGTTCTGCGCGGATGGTTCCTTGATAGTCGGCAGCGCCGTCGACGGCGGCGGGCCAACGGGAGGTGGCAGGTTCTTGGAGCCCCGCGCGCTGCTGTCTTTTGCCACGAGTGTTGCTACATAGGCGGGAGCGGCCTGGCGGTCCTCGCGCTCCTCGAGTTGCGGAGGCAGCGGCTTCTGTTGCTGTGCGCGGGAGGATAAGCAGCTGCCGATGCCGCCGCCGATGCTGCCGCCACCGTGTGAGGAGGAGCTCAGGTGCAGGCGCCTCTCGCGGGAGGCTGACCGCGAGGGGCTTGGGAGCTGCTGGTGCTGCCGCATGTGCCGGTGCTGCAGCTCGTTGGTGGACTGCGAGCGCCGTAGGCGCGGCTGCCCGCCGGCGGCGGAGGAAGAGTCCGCCGAGGACATGCCCGAGTAGGTCCTGCTGGAAAAGGCGGGCGATGGCGCCGCCTTGTCCCAGGGCGCCGTCCCTTGCGTCCGCAGGGGCTCCGGTCGGAGTCCCGGCGACGGGTTCGGGTTCGGGTTCGGGTTCGGGTTCGATGACACGTTCAACACGTCCGACGCTGGCGTCAGCGGCCAGATGTCCTGGCTCTTCGGCTCGCCTGCCGGCGGCTCGGGCGGCGGGCCGACCGGCCACAGCGTCAGGCGCTCCTCCCTCACCGCGCTGATGAAGGAGTCCAGGTCCGGCGTATGCACTCGGGAGCCCCCGAGATGGACGATCTCGCATGGCGATTCCGGGGCGGTGCTGGGCGCGCTGGGGGCAGGATATACCGTTAATAAAGAATAAAACGAAGAGAGTGGTGATTTATTGCGCGTGAAGCTGATGGGGGGACACTTACCTATCGGCACTGAGATTGCTACTGCTGCCCCATTTCATCCACCCCGTGCGGCTGCGCAGACTTGGCTCCCTTGTTATCGCCATCGTGTAGTTTTGTTTCTCTCTCGCCAGGAGGGCAATATTTCGTTTAGCAAGCAACTGACCGGCCGTCTACCGCTGTATCCAGACAGCACACAGAAATGAATCACACGCAATACCGCAAGGTCGAGAAGCGAAATGAGAAGCGAAACTTTGAAGAACCAGAATACGGTGGACAACGAAGGTGTTCGGCTATGATTACATCCAAATATCCCCCTGTCCCCGTCGCAGGCATGCACTTCAGTACGTAGAGAAGGGTCCCGACTAAATTCCTCCGATGAATTTTTTTTTCTCACATGGGGGGCTCATGTATCCCTTTATCCGTCTTGCTAACGAACCAAGATGAGCGTTGGTTAGACCGATACGGGGAAAAGAAAAGGGCAAGGGCCATGCGGATATTAAAAGGATGCGAGTCCTTAAGCGACGGAGACCCTCCCCGTTATAAAAACAAGGATCGCCGCTATAAGAGGTAATGCCCGCCATCGTGTACAGCCGCGCTGGGCTTTTTGTGGGGCGCCGCGCCGGCTGGCGGACCCGACGACCACTATACCTGAAACTCGACTAATAACAACAGGTCGGAATGAGCAAATAAGGTGTATACTAGTCACATCCGGCAATAGCAGACAACCAAGGGTGGATCTGGGTAACCAAGTTGTATTACAAAGCTGGTGAGCTATCTAGACTATAGGAGAGATAATGAGTGTATATATTCTACTATGGACTCAAGGCATAAGCGGCTCAAACTTTTGAGCCCCCGTTGAGCCCTTTAAACCATTCCCAAGCGGCAAGGCGCCAAGCCCGTTGAGCCCTTTGAGCCAGTCGTGCGACTCTGGGCTGTCTGTGGGTTCCTAGGTCTGTGGGTTCCGACCGTCCTGGAATGAGCCAAACCTGTCGGGTCATAACAATATGGAACAGTTTATCCCCACGGCAGCACGATGACGATTCATATGCTACTGCAGCTGAGATCTATCCCAGCCACGCATGAACCAGTTCTCGGGAATATCATACGTTTTCGACTTCTATATCCCCCAGTACCGACATCTCTTCGCCAATGAAACCGACGCAGTGATGGAACTGACGTCACAGGCGGAAGAGGCTGTTAAGGCTCAGCCCCATATTCGGCCTCTCGCGCCAATCCAGGCTCGGGCCATGGGCAATATCATCAAAGTTCATAGACATGCGGTGGGCCAAGCTGAGTTAGCACTGGTGTGGGCCGCTCCGGGATCTTGTAAGGCTTTCGTAGCGGGTACAGGCGACGCAAACCGTAGTGGTCTGCCCAAGAGAGCCTTGACGAACGAAGCCGTATATGTTTAGTTTGCGAAGGCTCAGCCTCAATTTTACAGCTCTTCAGCTTGGATCAACGAGATTGCAGTACAATGGCAGCAAGAATATTTTCTATCCAATAATCCCTTCGAAGGAATATCAACTATGACGGCGTACATCCCACCATGCTGCAAAGATCATTCTGATCAATCCGGATGGCACCAGGATCCCTTACGCTTAGTTCACTTCAGGGATTGATTCCTTTTCACCGCTAAGAAAGCCAAACTCCATAGCTGCCTAATATCGCTCTCTGTTGGATTGGTCCCCGGAGGCGGTGGCAATGCTCCAAGCGGAGTTGGTGAGAACTTGCCGTCTTCGTACACCCAGCTCCATACCTCTCCGCTCAAGTTTGCGGAATTGGCATCAATTAGATCCCAAAGATGGTTGTACGCCGAGAGGACCTTACCATGCAGCTCACTGTCGAGGCAGAATTCCGGCGCTGACTGGACCGAGCATCGACCCAGCTGACGTTCGAGGCCCGCTGCCATCATGGCCAGTTGCCAAGACCAGACTACGGTGCCGTGATAGGCAGAGTTCGTGAAGTTGGTGGAGTAAACAGGGTCGCCACCGTAGGCTGGATTTGCGACGAGCAGGCCAACATCCGTGCTGAGTCCCACCGGATATGGCTGCAGGATGTGGTCAGCCGTCTGACTGAGGAATGAGCTCAGTTGTCTGTCGTTCGTGGTGTTGAGGAAAAACAACCGGAAACAGTCGTCCGTGTTCATCACTCGGACGAGTGTCTGGTTGTTATTCCCGTCGAGAGCAAGACCATAGAAAGAGACATTGGAATTTATGTCTTGGCTCTGGGACGCGAAGGGGAAGCTGTTTGAGTCCACGTAGTTCTCGACCAAGGAGCGCGCTTCAGACTGCGGGACGTTGACCTCGAAGAAATGAAGGCTGTTGTCTTCCCACACTTGAGCGTAATTGTGAGCCGTTTGGTTCCATTCAGGGTGTTCGGGGAAGAAGCCAGCTTCGGCCAGGGCACCAATAGCTCGTAGACCGGCAGGGACGAGCGCAGCATTGACATTGTATGGTATGCGGCCGCCGCCAAGGCCGTAGGTGCTGTCGCGCCACTCGCCAATGATCTCATCCTCCTTTAAATGAATCAGATTCTCTTTGGTCTGGCCGCCTGACACTGCGAATGGGGCCGAGACGTTTATGATCTTCTCTGCGTTGAGCAATGCGAGCTGTCGGTATGTCAATTCGTAGTTGGCCGGATTCTCGGTGGCTTTTTTGCTCAGAAACTCAGATGCTCGGCTTCTGCCAACTGCATTCTTGACAAAGTAATCGACCAGAAGAACCGGCAGGAAGTAGTCCGTGTCGATCATTTTGTAGTCGTATTGCGGGGCAGTGGATGTGATGTTCTCTTGGAGGTTCAGAAATGTGGCGTAGTCTCCTATTGTCTCCTCGTGTGCAGCGCTGCCGTCTGTTTTGTTTAGTCGCTCCAAAACAGCGGCGATGCCAGCCTCAAAAGCACCTCCCTCCCCAGTGCTCAGGACAGGCTCCATCAGTAGCATGGTGATCATGCTGTCCCGACCAAAGTAGGTCAGGAAGCGCCATGCTCCAGCGAGGAGCTTGTTGCTGTACGATAAGAAGGACAGAGACTGTGCTTGATCTGGATACTGAGATACCAAGCCTTGAGAGTGCTGGTTGAAGACTTCTTGAGGGCTCAGCTGCTCCAACTGTGGATAGTTGAAGGAGGCATTGAAAGAGTATGTGCCCGCTTCAAAAGTCACTCTCCGGTCTCGAACCTTGACGGAGCCATTCTGCGATGCCGGTGCGAAGGAAAGTGTCGTAGTTGTCTCATTGTCAAGCCAGAGTCGGGACAACGAGACCTTTCCTCCTTCGATTTCAGCAAGCGTGATAGCGTCCTGGATACTTGGCCTCAGTAGGCTTGGTCCTTCAGTGAAATCACGAATAGTCCGAATGCTACCAAGAATCGGAATAGTTAAGATAGCAGAAGAATTCAGCTTCAGATGACCTGACACGCCTACCATAGGACTGCTCGAGCTGGAAGCCTCATAGATAGGATCAAGCGCATTGCCTGTGGTCGTTGAGTTCTGAAGCGAGATACTCAGGGATCCATTGACACCGTTTTGTGGCTGGAAGAAGACAACAACGCCGCTATTGCCAGCTGGCCAAGCGACCTACAACGGGTCAGAAAACACGGCAACTAGCGTGAACATAGTGACGGTCGTACTGACTAGGAGTCGTGGTCCTATCAGAGTCAAATCATTATCTGAGAGTGGACTCGTCACCACGACCTGGGAAGCCGAATGGCAGTCCGAGTAGAAATAGTTATCATATGGCAGATCGCTCAGCTGGAACCTGGAAGCTTCATTGGAGCACGAAGCAGATGGTGGAGCTGAAGCACTTGTGGAAGCAGTTGTGGTCGCACTTGATGGTGAAGATGCCGTTGGTTGGTATACCAAGTGATCGTCTACACAACTGTGAAATATGAGCTAGAAAATGTGGCAGATGTTGGAGGATGACATACGAGTACATCCCTGGAAGATAACAGTCCTGATTGCATTTGAGGGTGGGTTTGCCATTGAGGACAGGGCAGAGGAAGTTTCCCTCATAGCAGGTGTACTAGGATCACATTAGCTTCGGAGCTTTCTGTTCGACTGGTCCCGACTTACCTTAGTCTTTATGTAGAAGGCATCACCGCAAGCCTCGAGATGTTTAACTGACTGCGGCATGGCATTAGTAAGGCATATCCCTAGAACGACCGTGAGCACGGCCGCAATGAAGGAGTGCATGCTGCCGAAGGTTTGTTGCTTACGGCCGATGGAGGGCAGACCGTTGGATTCCTGTCAGATGGCTCGACCTATGAATGTGTTGCTCGGATTGTTGCCAGTATATATATTTACAAATTTCTCTTGAGATCGTAGTCGGGTTCAGCGGAGTGCAGCTTCAGTTGCATGCAACCGAAAGAGGGCTGGCTTGAATGCACGCGAACTGCGCGCGAATCCCGTCTGGAAAGACATCCATGGATCCGCCTTGTGCACGCCGATTGTAGGGGTTCGGAGCGGTCTAATCATCCCTGCGTTGCACGATGGGTTATTGACGATCGTCAATGGAAGAGGTTAGAGGAGCGACGACATTGAGAGTCTATCTGGAATAAGGAGTCTAGTACTTGCTGATGGGTCACGTGACTGCCCAAGCCTCGTAACCCGATAATATCGGGCCGATAGCAAAGCTTGGTACGCCCATCCCCTCTTTTCCGTCCCCAGCGTGTTGTCGGTAAGGCTTCCGCTGTAGCTTTCTACCCCGCATTGCCATTGGTTAATCATGGAGAGTCTGTAAAGTGGGCCACAAATGTCCTAGGGCGGGTTGAATCGCCCATCCACATACCATCGTATGTGTAAAGATGTTGACAGAAAAAAAGATAATGCACAGGCCCACAATACACCATTGACACCATCAATTATATTGTCCATTATCTTGTGTGTCACGAAAGATAATCAAAGCGTGCCAGGAGGAGAGAAGTGCAAACGCTATTCAGGCACATTGCGTTCTACTCATACGGGTCAAGGCGTGGCTTGAGATTGAATGCTACCCTTGCAGTTGCCTGACACACTTTGGTGACTTAGTCCAAATACCCCAGTACTTCCCAAGATCGAATATTAACGGGATGGCGGTCGCGTATTGGGGCACGCTCAACCGATATATGGCTTAGTTAAGGCGACCATCGCACAAAGCAAACTTTTCACGATCACAATTAGGCGTAGAAGACATCGACAGGGATAACACTGCGGAAATGAACCAAACCTCAACTGTTCGGTCCTTTTGGCGGAGTTGCAACTCCACTTTCATGCCGTCTCTCCAACTCAGTTGTCAACGTTTTGGGGCTGCTTCCCCGCAGTCTTCCAAGGTGCTCTTTCGACTTGGTGCCCATGGTTTTCGAGTCAAACAGTATAGGGTCGGCGTCTGTCTCTGCTTCATAAAATAGCAATGAGTTGTTACAGGAGTCATTGCCATAGCCTCTCTGTCGAAGTCCCGCTATCAGGCACTCATATTTCTTATTGTCTCGCTACGTAACGTTTGGTATTCGAACCTACGAATTCTGGAGACATTAGCAGTTGAACTTCCACTTTTTCCCCGCAGTCCCTTGCGATACCCCACACCAGCTTGGGCCTGCAGGAACCCCATGTGTGGGCGCTCTCAGCCCAGTCGAGGTACCGCGTGTGTACCGACCTGCTATGATCTTGGACGATACTCCAGGTTGGCTGACGGTATGACGCGGAGATTGTCTGTTTTCGCTCATCTGCCCAGAGATCTTTGCCCTCTGGGGTTCGCAAGCACCCACCCGATGATTTGGTGACCTCTAGTTTCCCGGGCATGGAGGCTACAAATGACAAGAGTTCACCAAAAGCTGCGGCGGCGCCTTGTTGCATTTATGGTCGCTATAATGCCCGGTATTTTGGCTCGGGCTTGTCTCGGGCATATCCAGCCTCTCCTTGTACCGTCCCAAGTCTCTCACGGACGATGCCGCGGCCAGCAGCTCTGTCAACTCCGCATACGCTATTAACCTCGTCATCCTCGCTCCGGCCTACCTCACGTTGTCCCTGTCCATTCTCGTTATGGAATATCCCACAACCCGTGCTATAATGGAGGCAATTCGAATGGATGGATCGTTTCGCCAATTGGTCGGCTCTAGCGCTGGTCTAGGCGTACGTTATCGCGTCCGCCACGCTCGTTGTCTTCGGAGCCGCTGGGTGCGGCCGTCCTCTGCCTGGTCGCATTGAACCTTGCAGAATCACCTCCATCGCGTGAACGTCGCCCCCAAGCCCCTGTCGAAGCACACCGTCCTACTCAACGACGATTTCTGCACCACGAACCCATGCACCTCCCGCGGCCTCCGCATCACCGACTTCCCAATGATCGAGTGGGATGCCTCCGCCACCATCCCTGGCCCAAGAGGTAAGCGGTTCACCGTTGTTTGACGAGAATTGAGCTCTTGGGGAGACTCGGATCTTGGAAAGTTGAGGGTCTAGATATGACTAGGTAGCCACCATGTTATCATCCGAGAAGCTCACGACGTCATCCATAAAAAGTTTTGAGTGGAAGTGTTGTATGCTGACGCTAATACATTAGTATAACCAATCAATGCTTTTGCTCTTGCGTGGAACGTGACCGTTATTGTCATTCAAGGTAATCAGTTGATCTGGGCATATTAACAAACCCGTTTTTCTGACGTTAGTTCGCCAAGATCAGGCCCCATTTTTAAGGTTATGGCTATGCCTCCGCCTGCGGCGCAGTTGTGGCTCAGGCTTTAAGAACTGTAACTTCAGTACCCGTTAACCCGATTAGAAAAGCCCCTGCAAAATAACAAAACGTTAAAATTAAGGCCTGATATTAAGTTGTAATTTTTGATTTCAGATATCCCGCGTTTAGGCAGAAATCCGTATTTATTGCTAGCGTAATTCATTGGGCGGAGTCCGAGCTTTCTGTCATCCTTTAAGGTCTATGTATCCACGGGGTTCTCGACTGTCGCCGCCCTAAGTGGTATGCATGTGTCATATTTATAATCAGCGTCGTTGGTAGCGTCCGCTTATGGGATCCCGTAGTTGCCATTGTCGTGCCTACCGAGATGCGGAGGAGAGACTGACTGATGAGATATATCAGATCGGGGCAATCCCGGCGGCCTGGACCAGACGCGATGTGAGCAGGGGGGAGGCTAGCTCCACTGATTGATGGAACTGCAAAAACAGTCATCCCCCTATATGCCTATTGCGCATGTCTGAGATAACTCTTATATTCCTTTTCTTTCTTTTTTGGGTTTTCTTAAACCCGGCACGACGACTTCGTCCGCTGGAGGGATCAAGGCCCGCAAAATAAGGCTAATTAGTACAGAATACGAACACATACGAAGGAGAACTGGGTGCTTCGGGATGAGGACCCTGCAAAGAATGCAGCGACGGGGTCCGCTACGTTATAAATCGGACCTACCCTGCATGAAAGGATGCCGGCGCGCGGGCTCCACATGCCGAAAGCACCAGAATCCGAGATTTGATCGGTTGATGTAGAGTCTTTCTCTCCCCATCAACCAGCGGACGCAGGTGGGCGTACAAAGGAATCCCCTGTGTAGTACTCCATATGCCACGGCCTTGCGATACACGATTCCCACTGGAGCCTCCATTATCGTCGTGTGTATCCGCGCATGCATATATTGATACGTAAGATGGGCAGGTGTCAGGTGAGGTTGGACGTGATCACAGTGCGGTACTGCTGTAGGAACCCCGTCGGTTGGTTGGACTCCTCCCGTCTGTAAGGTTCGCTCCTCGGCTTTTCGTTGTTTTATCTCACAAAATGTCGTTCCGCGCGCTCCACGCCAGACGAGTCTTACACGATGTGCCGCCATCCGTGCCCGCCCGCCAAACTGCATCTCGGTCGTAGGTAGACCTTCGGCAGCCCTTGGCCAATGACGAACGGTGAGGAGGGGCAGCAACGGTGAGATTGATGTAATGGGATAGAGCATCGTGCCTCGACGTATTAGTGATGGGATGATCACAATAAATGTTCTGGTATGCCGGCATCGATCATATGGGCATTCTGTCCCGCTACCTGGGCGAGACTAACGATCGATGCCACAAAATTTTATGTGTATATCTATGGTCGTGGCTTTTTTCTACGTAGGCACTGTAGGTGTTGTCGGTTCAAGACTCGGTTAACTAGTACCTATGTGAGTTCACGGAGTTCATACGTATGTATATACACGTGGTACCACGAAGCGAAGACGAGGATGGTTTACGTGGCTACCCACGTCTGCTCCTCTATCTCAACATATCATAAGCACAGCAAGCATTGCGTCTCTGCCGGACTCGCACCGTTTCTCATGAGAATCAGGCGTCGCGCCCAAGGCCGGGCACTCGCCCAGCGCGGAGACGGGGGAGCATTCTCTCAGAATGCGTACCTAAGCCTTGTCTACGGCGTTGCCCCTGCGTCCTCAGCTATAGCACTTACTGTCCGATTGCATGCCGCTTATGGGGGTCTCCTGCGGGGTCACGAATCCCTGAGGAAATTAAGCCAAAACTCTTCCCGTCTCTGTTGTTCTGGCAAGTCGCTTAACCGCCTTGCTGTGCCCAAGCGGCCACGGCCCTCCTCCTTATCGATACTCGCCGCTGTGAATACGTATTTCATAGATGATATAGGGTGGCTTCCTGGTGTAGAAAAGCATCTGAGATGGAGGGCAGGCCGGGTCCTAGAATGCGCCCGGTTGTAGGGGGATAATGGATAGATAACGGCCCAAAGGACTATGAGTTACCCCAGGTATCCTCGGCGGGTTTGCTCATGGAACAGGAGCAACAGGACCTGTGAAGAAGTACTAGGGTTAGGTATAAAGCTAGCAGACTTACCAAAAGAGGGCTTGGGATGAGCTCCTAATTCTTGGTACGGAGTAGCAGTAATATCAACAGAACTGGCGAGAAAGTTTCCGATTTTCATTTTTATCCCTATCGCTATTCCTGCGAATAGGAGGGCGACTTCATTCTCCCTTGAGCTCTCGTGGCGTGTAGCATCGTGCTTTCTGGCCCTTTCGTTTCCATTTCAGTCGTCTTCTCTGAAGACCCCATGTCTTCCTCCTCTCATTATGCCCTCGAGCTTCGCTTTGGCTCACTCCCAGGGACATTATCCATCCAGCTTGCTTCCTCCACAGCAGATACAAATACCAAGTGAATAGACATAGGAGATCCCCCGGTGATACAAGACTGCCAATATAGCGTGTTCTTCGACACGATTCGTATTTGCGCCCCCCCTCCAGAATGGACCCGTCCTCGGGTTTTGATACATGATACCCCATATCCCACGATGGCCTATTTATTTCCGGCCTTTGATTCCTCCGGTAGCACCCGGTGTAGCATGAGCTTTGTCTGGATCTCCGGGGAGTTCCTCGCACAACCCATGCTCCAATCGTAGCCGACGGCGTAGGCGAACAAGCTGCCGTCGTGGTTGAATCGAGTAGAAGTAATGGCGTTGCCGGCGGACAGGTAGCCCTTCAGCCTGGAGCGCGCTACGCGGTCCCAGAAGTGGAAGGTCCCGTCCGATCCGGCGGTGGTGAAAACTGTCGGGCGGGTCGGATGGAACTGCACGTCGTTGACGGCCCAGATCTTGGTGACTCCGCGGTCGGGCTGCTCACGGTGGCAACGGAATGTGAAGGTGAACCTACGATGGACGATGGGAGTCTACGCGTCAGGAGCCGAGTTCTCGACGGGATTTTTCGGGCGATGCGGGTGGGTGCTCGGATCGGACGGAAAGAATAATCTTGCAATACCTGGAGTCCTTCTCGTCCAACGCGACAATCGCGCATCTTCCCTCGATGCTCGCCAGCCCCCACCCCTTGCCGTCCGGGAAGACAGTCACCGCCCGCGTCTGGTACCTCAGCGGCGACTCGGTGGTCCTGAGGAAGGTCGTCGGGCTCCGCAAATCGACGAGATGAACGTGGCGCTCCGCAGTAGCGACGATCAACAGCCGCGCCTTGGCGTCCATGGAGTAGACGCGCTCCTTGCAGGCGAGCGCGGCAAGGGGGGTTGGCTGGCGCATGTCCCAGAAATTGACTGTCTTGTCCCAAGATCCGGTCGCGATCATGGGTGCGTTGGATCCCGGGACCTCCACAAAACGTACCCCGCGGATGGGAGCTTCGTGATACCCGACCGTAGCCTGTTGACCAGTGGGCACATGCAGTAGGTGTACTTTTTTATCGGCTCCTCCTGCGAGGGCCATGGTGCCGTCCTGGCTCTCTCTACTTAGTAAATTTAATTCTCGCTGGGAGAGTCCCATCCACTCACCTGGTTTGCGTATTGGTTTGGTTTTCCCTCTCATTTCCGGTGATGGCTGCTGGGGTTAGAAAAACTCATGGACTCACCTTGGCCCAGTCGCAATCGAAGACGGGCCCATCAGCACGGAGCATGGCGACTCCGACCGCTGATCCGTTGCGCGCGACGTCGTAGACACGCACCTTGCCATCCCATGATGCCGCTGCCAGATGGTTGGAAACTGGCGACCATGAGACGGACGAGATGGTATCCTCGGCGTCGGCCGGTAGGGCGATGTCGTTGGATGCCATGTCGATTCGTTTGAGATACAGTTGATAAACAAGAATAAATGATCAGCGAAGTCAGAACTGGAAGAGATGGGGCCATCCAGCTTCAGAGACCTTTATAGATTAACCAACCCCACACAGCTGACAAATCGTTGGGCCCCGTGGTGGTTGCCTGGCACTAACTGCATATGTACCCTAGTAGTTTCGTTGATACGCAGGAGTCTACGAAGTAATGTGAGATAGGAGAGGTTGCGTGTGCGTTTCATGTTCAGATCAAAACCGCCTGCCCCGATAAAATTTCTAGAGGTTTGGGCACTTGGAATGCATATGCATTATTCAGTCGATGTACCGGTCTTGACAGGTATGCTACAACCTGACACTCTTTATCAACCCGCTCTTGATACCAGACAATTCTCCAGAGTATCCCCCCTTACCCTCGCCGCCCTGGTAAACCGGCTTCATCGACTTCAGCTTCTTGGTCTTCTCGGCGTATCGCTTCCTCTTCTTTACTCTTGGGTTATTCTTGTCCTGCTTGCGCGTTTTGTTCGGGGTGAGTCCTTTGTTCTTCTGGATGGCGTACGTGATCCGCCTCTTCCCATCCTCCCCAACCTCTTCCACCTCGACTACTCGGTCGCCCTTTTTAGCTTCTGCTAGAGCCGCAGACTTAGCTGCCTTCTGCCCTTTCTTTCTCGCGGATACCATGTCGTAGTATTCATCTTCGTCATCCCGCACGGCATTGGCCACCTGCGCGTCCTCTTCGTCACTTGCGTCCCCGAGGTCGGCACCATGCTTGGAATCCTTCTTCCCGCGCTGCTCCGCTTCTGCCATCAACCGCGCCTGGCGGTCCTTTAGTCGTTCTCGGTATGGGATATCCATGTCACCACCTGCATCCCTCCCAGCATCCGTCCGACGGTTCGCCTTCTGTACGATCTGAGACGTGTAGAACCTGAGACTCTTCTTACGTGCTGCTTTTTCTGCTGCAATCCTAGCGTCGAGAACCTCTTCTTCTCCGAAATCAGAATTGCCATCCTGGACAGCCGTTTCCATGTCTGATTTCCTCTTCGATTTCTTCTTGGTGGTAATTAGGGCGTCGAGATCGGCAAGTGACTCTTCGATGGCCTTCGCTTGGCGTTCAGCCTTCGCCTTTGCTTTCTTTGCCGCGGGATCTTTGCTAGGCTTCTGGGATGTCTTGGGTGCTACTTCGACCTCCCCAGCAGCAACAACTCCTTCTTCAGGTGGAGATGGTATGCTCTCTGCTGCCCGGAGATTCTTGGTTGTTTCCATATTCTCCACCTTCTTCCACGCATCTCGGCATTCCAGCAGAGTCCTCATAACCTCATGATCTCGCAGCTCAGCGGGATTCAACGCTCTCGCTTCTCCGTTGCTGTCTCTAGCCGGTGATGAAAGGGTCGCAAAATACATGGCTAGCGTCGCAACGTAGGCACCGAGTATTCGGTACTTGATCACCTCTAGCGATTCGTGATGTTGACCCTCAGCCTGCTTCTGAAGCGTAACGAGCAGAGGCTGTAAGCGAAGCAATTCGTCCGCCAGGTAGTCCAGCTCCGGATACATCTTCTGAAGGAGGCGGTACCTTTCTTCGGAACTCATGTCAGGAGTTATCTCGACATATTTGAGGACCTCAGTGACGATCTCTTCTCGATCCGCCTCTTCAGCTTCAGGACCTCGCCATTCATCTTCATTAAAGATGAAATCCTCCTCCTCTAACCTCGCCAGCTTCTTTTTCTGCAAGCTGCGGTCCAAAGTCAGTAAACCTTATTGAGAGGAAATGAAGTATGCCGATTTACCGTAGAGCTTCTCGTTCTTCCTCGAAAGCGTCATCCTCGTTCTCTATTTCATCGTTGTCGTAATACTCTTTCCGGGACGCTCCCCACCAGGACGAGTCCCCTTCCTCTTCTTCCTGGTGTTCGGCATCCGACACGTAGCCGTCAGTTTTATTCTTGCGGCCCGATTTAGGTTCCCGCGACAAGTCTTCCTCATTCTCGTCGTCCTGATGCTCAGAATCATCGTCGTCGTAATCGAGCACTTCCTCGTCGGATTCTTCGAGGAATTCTTCTTCTTCTTCCAGTCGCCTCTGCTTCTTAGACTTGCGACCTTCGTCAAAAAGGATCTGATCTTGTTCCAAGAAGTACTTTTCTTGATCGTCGGCGATATCCTCGAACGTGTTGATAGGACCAATCGTTGCGTCGGCGGAATCGTATTCCCGCGGACCCTTGGGTTGCGCAGCACCACCCGTTGCCTTTCTCTTCTTGGTCATTGTCGCCGCCCCGTTGAAGAAATAAAACGGGAGTCTCCGGCCTAAGCTTTTCCTAGGATTGAACGAAGCGATGTAGAGAGAGAGCGGCAGTAAACTGGATTGAATGTAGAACAACTGGAGGCAGTTGGAAGTTTTTGGCTTATCGGTTTATCGAAAAACGCCACTAAAGGTTGGGTATGCGCATCGGAGGGGAGGACGCTTTAATGCATATTTTATACCATATCTGTCAGCTGCGAACTCAGTAGCTGCATAAGTAAGTAAGCACTTGGTACATGCGGGTCTGGACCCCTTAAACGTAAAGATCACATGCATTCACAGATCCTAGACCGAGTTCCTTACCTTTACTCCCAAAGGCTCAAATTCACATGCTGAGAACCAAAGTCACTGGCATATTATCGATCTTGGATGGGCAGATGGTGAATATGATCAGTCTTACCTGATACACTCCCATGAACGTCTTTGCGACCCCAGCTTTACTTGGTTCTGCCGTTCTCGTTGCGCTGTTGACTGCTCTCGTAATGGGCGCATTCTCAAGCAAGAACCAGATGCCCGTGGACGGCAAGGTGGGCACTGCCACCTACGGCACCTTAGGTCGTCTCTGTAGCTGATCCCGTGTGCGTTTAAACAGACCGTCCTAATAACAGGTGCGTCGGAAGGAATGGGCAGAAGCGCCGCCCGGCAATTGGCGGAGAAAGGTGCAAACGTTATCATCGTGGCTCGGAACGTCGGTCGGCTCGAGGAAGCCCTGGCCGAGGTGCAGGTACTTTCCGCCCTCAATATCAGGCGCACTACGCAGCCACATTAGTGTTAACGCTCCACGCTCAGGCTGCCGCGCGCAACCCGCAGACGCAGCGGTTCCACTACATCTCGGCCGACGTCTCCAAGCCCGACTACGCAGCACCGCTCCTCGCCGAGGCCATTGCATGGAACAACGGCAACCCGATCGACATAGTGTGGTGCGTCGCCGGCAAGTCCGTACCGGGCTTCTGGCTGGAGGCCCCGTTGTCCTCCACGCGAGAACAAATGGACCTCAACTTCTGGGGGAGCGCCGAGCTAGCCCATGCAGTGCTGCGCGAGTGGTGCGCGCCCGATGCGCCCGTCGTGCCGGAGCCCCGACACTTTATCTTCACGGCGTCTGTCCTGGCTCTCTTCCCCGTGATCGGCTACGGTCCCTACAACCCCTCCAAAGGCGCCTTGAAGGCCTTAGCCGACACCCTGGTCCAGGAGGTTGAGATCTACCCCCAAAAGGTTAAGGTCCATATCGTATACCCCGGAACCATTGGCAGCCCGGGTCTGGCGAGGGAGAATAAGACGAAGCCCGAGATCACCCAGATCCTCGAGGCGGATGATCCGGTGCAGACGCCCGATGCCGTAGCTGCTTCCGCTATTCAGGGTCTCGAGAAGGGCCAGTACTCGATTACCGTCGCGCTTCTAGGACATGTCTTCCGGTGGAGTGCTTTGGGCGGCGGGCCGAGGAATAACTGGTTCATCGATACTGTGATGTCATGGATTGTATCGATCGTGTGGATGTTCGCGCTGCCGGATCTATATGGCAAGATCAGGAAGTACGCCAAGAAGAATGGTCATCCCGCCACTTACAAGAAGACGAACAGTAGTAAGGAGACACGATAATGGAAACAACCAAACCGACCGAGAAGCAGACCGAGCAGACTGACAGTAGAAACAAACAGAAACGTTTGGCCTTCTGAGTTGTCCACTAATCAGGTGTCTAGTATTTAAAGGAATAAGTAAAGCATTGCACACTTATAATATCTCCGCCAGAAGGATCCGACCTTTCCAAAGCGAATCATCCACACAATAACCCAGTCATTCCAACGTAAGCCGTGATTCTTCACTACTAAAGGAGCCATCTGAACTTGAGGGTGTCCCCTCACGCGTCCAAAGGACCTCATTCCATCAATGCCGGCAGCATTGAACCCAAAGTTCTGACTTCCCTCGGGCTACAAGACCTGTTCCCAGGTGGAACGTTACATCCCGAGGTAGTTGCAAAGTAGGTTTCTCAGGTAATCTAGAGTGTTTACCCCGTGCCAAAGTTGTTGTCCCCTGTCTGGTGACAAGCTAAAGCCATATATACCCAGCTTCGGATAGACGACCGATCTTTCGCACCCTCCAAACTAATTTACCACTACTCTTGACCTCATACACAGTACTCGGATACTCTATGACGAACCGTTCACGCCAGGCCTCCTTCCCATAATTCCTCACCCAGACAACTTCGTCACCAACTACAACTCTTGACAGGAAGTCCATCCACCTATTCGCAGACTATGGAGACCTTCCACCACTTCACCGACTTGCCAATCGAGCTGCGACGAATGATATGGGCAGAGTTCCTAGCATACGAACGCAAGCGCCGCCGCTTGGTCCTCATCGACTGGAGCCGTTGCGTCAGACCCAAGTTGGAGCTATGCTCGCCCCTACTATCCGCCAATGCAGAGAGCAGAGCATTCGCGCGGGACAGGTACTACACGGTCGCCCTGGTCCTTCGCGAGGCATCGTCCGGCCGCAGCAAAGGAACTGTCTACGTGGATCCCGAGCATGACATTTTCCTACTGATGGAAGAGTTTCATTGGAATGTTTACAGAGAGCGGAGAACCCCAAGCAGCGCAGCAAACTCGCTTCTGGCAGAGAAGTATATTACGCGCCGTATACCACGACGAGCTTGTGCCCGGGTGCGCAAGTCAATGGACACATCGCCGTACTGGATCGAGAAGACATACGACCCGGTCGAGTATTTTAACCCCGATCCCTTTGCGGAGGATCGGGAGCAGGATTCTGTACACGAAGCCAGGGAGGCCGCGTTTAAGGGCCTAGAGAGCTGCATTCACCTCTTGACGGATCCAGACGACGAGGAGATGCCTTCTGTCTTTGACGATTCATGGCGTATAAGCTTGGAGGACCTCATCGCGAAGTAACATCAGCGGGGTCAGTTCTGTTTGGCAGAGAAGGACGAGTTGCAGTGGCAGGATGGGGAGACGCACGCCGTGTGGTGATACAAACCATTCTGTTTTCCTTAACCAATATCTCATTCTGGGGGATGAAATCCATGAAAGACCGTTCTCGCAGCTGCCTCGGTTTCTGTCCCGATAAGCCGTCAAACGGCTGCGCGCCTGCACTCGGAGGAATAGCTCAGAGCAGATTGGAGTCACGGTGGTGGCCCGCCCGGCTTAAGGAATAGACACGCAGCTAGGAGCGAACGGACTCTCCCTCTGTCCCTACGAACCCAATGACACTCGTTCACGCTTGGAGAACCGCAGTTAGGCGATGATTAACTCTAGCTGAATGACTATTGCATCAGTTGGCCCTGGTATATAAGAGACCAGCACAGCACTACTGGGCTCTTGTAGAAGGGAGTAGTATTAGGAAAGCTCCTGCTAAATCTCCCGCACCCCCCACTTCGATTAAAGAAACCTCGGACTCGGATCTCATTCCGTGTTATCGCTTTAGTACTCGGGACCGGGCTTCGGTTTTGTGGTAAATGCAACACACATATTACCGAGATAGATTGCTTTGCGTAAATATTAAGTTGACCTGATTATACATGGCCTGTGTAGGAGGTAACTGTGACTTCGTGTTCCAGGAGGACTCTTTGAATAGCTTGCGCCCGCCACATTCCACGTCAACTGCTCTTGCCTTACGAGTGCTCGGCTAGATCATTCATCACCCAGCAAATGTATGTAGGTACTATGTCTCTAGCCAAGCTGCTACCATGTTGTCCTTGATGGTATATGCGCTATTGAACGGGGTCATCACCTTGCAATAAAAGTTAACGGTATTGAGGTGTAAGTCCCATTTCATTATAATCTAGATATCTCCTTCCTTGAATCCATTAAGCCGCCCACCGCACTTTGAAGTCTAGCTGCTCTAATTCGAGGCATAAGAAGCTGGAAAGTATGTATAACTCGGTGGCTATAAACAGATAAACTAGAGCTTACTTACCATCTAACGTGAAGAGGTTCTTCCAACAAAAGCAGTCGCCTGCTCATCGCAAACGCTATAGACCTCGAGTCTTCGATATCGACAGAACTGATATGATCTTAAGCGATCTTATAGCTTATACGTACAGAGTTGCTAGCGCGTTTCCCTCTGTTTACAAGCTTATCTGTACCGGGGCTCCACTCGAGTGGCTGAGCGCGCGGCTTATCTTTCATGTATCTCGCTCACCACCAGAGAAAGTTCTCGGAGCCTCTCACAGCCGCATCATTATCTCGTAAAGTCACCAAGCAGCTGCCGACAGCTGCTACACGCTCCTTCCTACATAACCCCCCATTTGCATCCATCACCAACTGCCAGCCAGCAGGCGGACATTTCAGCAGCATGAAAGGAGTTCAATCTCCGGCTCGTGGCCGGCCGAGCAAAGTCACCAAACCTACGGCGGCACCACGCGGTCGTCCGGTTCGCCGACCTGCACTTTCCGACACCGTCCCCAACCAGGACCCCGAGCTCGAGGCACACGATGCCGGCGCCCTCGAGGTCGACCACGACCCTCACCAGCAAGAGGAACACGCCCAGCATCAGCACCATGGCGATTTCGATCCCGAGGCCGCTGCCGCAGCAGCAGCCGCCGCCGCGGCGCAACATCAGCAACAGCAGCAGCAACAGGCCCAGGCCCAGGCCCAACACCAGCAGCAGCATCAGCATCAGCAGCAGCAGCTGGACCTGACGGCGGCCAGCATCCTCGCGAGCAGCGTGCAGAACCCCAACGAGCACCCGGACCTGGGCGGCCCGCACAGTGTCGAGGACCCGAACCCCGCGGCCCCGACCCCCACGGAGATGCTGGCCCAGCAATCGGGATACGGCGCCGTGGTCGTCGAGAGCGCCCTGGCGAAGCGTCTCGCCCGCGAGCCCGGCATGCGCCTGGCCCAACAGCGACGGCCGGAGCAGGTGCTGAACCTAGGAAGGCGCAGCAACGTCGAGGCCCTGTTCGCCCACATCGCCGGCGAGCTGGCACCCGTGCCGTGCAAGAACTGCCACAAGGGACACGGACCTTGGAACGCCTGCGTCGTCGTCGACGGTCAGATGTGCGGCAGTTGTGCCAACTGTTGGTTCAACGCCTCCGGCGCGAGATGTTCATTCCACGGTACCTTTCACCTTATCATCTCCGCTATAGGCGATTACAATATACTGACCAGCGCGTAGAAACCCGCAACCCCCAGGCCCACGGTGGTCAGGTTCTGGGCGGCGATGGCATCGGCTTCCAGATGCCCGCGGTCCCGCCCGCCGCCCTGGCCCCGTTCAACTTCGCGTCCGTCCCGGCCTCCGAGAATCCCGTCGTGCGCTTCACCGTCGAGCGCGCCATGGCCGAAATGCGGGCCGCCGACAAGAAGACCAGGTACATGCTTATGGTCGAGGCCGCGGCCAGGCAGTTAGCGTTCAACATCACCCAGTACGAGGACGCCGTCCAGGAGGAGCAGGACCAGCACAACCAGCAGCAGGGGCCCCCACCTGCCGTCATGGACGAGCAACCCGCGCCTTAGGAAGGACACGGCTCTTATGGGGGCCATCTGTAAGGTGTTGGTATGAGAGGCTTAGTCTGATGTTTTGGCGGGAAGCCCTTCGTCTCCCACGAGCCATACACGTTACTCCTGCATGCTGGTGGAACTGTCTAACATTGCTGGCATAACTTGTTTGTTTCAACAAAGGCCCCTAAGTTGATTTTCTTTCATATATGCACTATCTCAACAAAGAGAAGCGACATTGGCCAGCCAAACGGGTCGGCGGCTTAAGTAGGATTGATTTTTTTTCACTCTGAATCATGGAGGCATGGCAGTCATGCTTGGCACTCATATTCACCAGCCGATGGGATGCGGTTTCGCAGAAATATGTATGTGTGGATTCTCTGAGTCTGTCCAGCGGAGGAATGGAGTCTCGGCCGGATTTGCGTTGCTGCATGATGTCAAGCCGAGGTCTCGTTGAGCGGGAGCAGGTTCCAACCACCCTTTTCTAAGTATTCGATTTTGGACTGATTACGACGGATAAGCGTGCAAGTCGCAGTGTGCAATAATATAAGATCAAAAATGGCATGGCCCCCGGCGAGTCCGAGCCTAAATAGTGACAGGTAAAAATAATTGGTATGGTATCAAATCCCAAACATTCATTTATAAGGCCCCACATATCCAATCCGAACGGTGAAACTACATGATAATGCAGCAATCCGCCAATTTGCTTACGAAGTTCGAGACCAGCTTCTCGATCGGGCTTCCTTCCTGCTGCTGCGGCTGCTGGTGGTGATGATGATGGCCGCCGTGACCGTGGTGGGGATCGTAGGGGCCCTCGTCGGGCGGCGGCACCGCCTCGCCGCCCTGCAGATTCACGTAGATGCGGCCCTCGTTCTCCTCGGTGCGGTACCGCAGCCCCTGGTCGCGGCACACCTGCTCGACGCGCGGCTTGAGCTTCTGGACGCCGTCCACGCTGTGGTTGCCCTTCCCGACGATCCTGTGGGGTTTATTCAGTTCAAAGAGTGCCGCGTCAGTCAGTCACATCGGTCGCTCCGCTTCTTCTTCGTTAAGCGCGCAAAAGATCATGTATATGTGCGTGCGTGCGTGTGTGTGTATGTGTGTGTGTGTGTGTGTAACAAAACGAGGAGAATATCACAACTAGGTAGGGACTCACACGTGCAGGTGCGTCTGCCCGTTCGCCCGAGAGTACTTGATGCGCTCCTCGAGGATGTCCTCAGCCTCCTCGACGAACAGGCCGTGCAGGTCGATTGTGTCGTCGGCCACGAGCCCCGGCGCGTTGTTGGCCCGGAATATGTAGTCCCGCGCCTGCCGGTTGTATTCGGCCATCGCGGCCGCATGCTCCTTGCCTTGGTTGCTCAGGTCCTTGGCCAGCGCACCGTCGCCGCCCTCGTACGCCTGCCGCGACTGCGGAGAGGAAGGGGGCGCCCGTTAGCTCCTTACTCTTTCTTGCTCGCGGTTGATTAGGGGAGAGGAATAGCGTACCCGCGCAAAGCAGTCGTTGCGCTTCTCGGCCTCAGCCCGCGCCAGGCCGCGCAGGCGATCGTATTCCTCCTCGGCATCATGATCAGGGCTGTGGTTGAAGGCTGCGCGTGTCAGCCTCTATGGTTTCGAGCTTCGAGGCGTCGTAGCTAGAATATCGATATCGATACCGATACACAGCCTATCGCGCCCGGGGTTGAGCCACCGCTGGGGGCATGGGGTTCCATCGCATCGCCGTACGTACCACCGCCTCCCAGCCTTGTCAGGGGAATGGCCATCGTCTAAGTATATTTATAGCATTTATGTGTGCGCCCGCGTGAGACGCACGAAGCTTACCGGCCAAGGCGTAATCGAAGATTTAACATAAAAATCGTATAAACAAATGCACCCGATGCATATGTCTACCGGCTTTCTACTACTACTAAAGTTTTGCTACCTGAGCTCTGTTGGGCAGATGTAGCTGTCTTTATATAGTATTGGTAGGGTCTAGTGTGTTGTCTCGGGGACCCTGCAGCGGCTGCTTGGCCCCATTCCAACACGTGGTGATCTGCGGTTAAGCCGGCGAGGCTGGCTAATCAGCTGCTGCCGTCGCACTGACGCGCTTTGGAACGCCCAACCGCCTTTGCCGCCACAACACAATCCCAAATTCCTGATTGGATTCCGGGGCGGCTACAGGCTGTGTGGAGTTCTCCATTGGGCTGTTGTTATCAACCAAATATAGTGATTAAGCGACATCGAACTGAGACTGTCAGGTGCGTCTCAAAGGCAAAGAGGCCCTGTTTTCCATAACTGTGTTTACATGGAGGGGAGTATCGCACGACGACTGCTTCTTCTGGTAACAGCTGTCAACCGGTCCGCCAACTGGCTTGTCAGGCTGTTCGGAAATGTTCGCCAGAAATCTTATATGTTCTCTAACAACCACCTATTACTATAACCACCTAACACACTTTAATAATAGAATTTCTAACGCCCCAAACATAGGAAATATACAACGAGATATGTCTATGCGTTTGCGTTTATGTATTGGTATGAATGTGGACCTACATATCCAGGGGCAGTTCACTGCTTGAGCCTCGAGGGAAAATATCGGCAGCTCCTGTAAAATTGGCTTAAGAAGGGATATTCCAGTGCGGCTTCACCTGGCGATGTTTTTTGCCAGTCGATGTGGAGATTCTTTTTGAGAGTCATAGGGATGCAACAGTCAGGCAGCAGCAACCGCAGGCATATTCTCTGGGTTCAAAGAGTCAAGACTATATAATTACGAAGTCCTAGCATAGACTATAGGGGGCCCATACGGCAGAGCACTAGGCGGGTGCCCTAGTTGCAATAATTATTATAAGTACCGTGATTACTTTAATTCCTTTAATACCGTAGGCATTGATTCATGGCAACGAGCAGCCAATCGGAGGTTACATATTGGATAGTGACTGAGCGCTGGGAATAACTAGCTCTGATGTGGTCGGGTATGACTGTTGGGGATGTCTCTTCGATCAGACTACCTTCATGTAGCAAACTTCGTGCCAAAAATTATACGGGATTCACTTTCAGCTATGGGATAACTGTTTGCCATCTTCATCCTCGGCTATAATCTCTCGGCCTTAGCAAGACACGACCTCTGCTTGCACTTGATACACAGAACGACCTTAGCTTGCAAGAGTAGGCGAGACTCCATCTCCTCTACCGCTAAGGTTGGCTTTTCCCGTCCCCGTGGATTGACCGGGGAAGTATTTAGTCCCAGTTTGACGACCCTAGTGGAGAGATAACACGGTTGAACCTGAATGGCGCATTCCGAGTTGGTGACAACTGTGGTAAGGGATTAGGAATGGAAATTTCCGGGCGGATTTATAGAGTATTATACTCTACAGATGCGTAACGAAGAAATAATGTACCCTCCCGTCAAGGTATCTTCCTAGTTTGCCAGCGGGTATCGACACTACCGTACCAATACTTTATCCGCTACTTGTAACTGCACTATTCAAAGACTTACGCTCTCCGTTTTTGATATTCTTCGTTATATATATCTTTGGGAAGATAGGGTAACATCTTGTTCAAGGACGTTTGACTTTGAGGGAGCATTTCGAAGCCGCAGAAGGGTAATGGCGTCATCACATAGAGGGCTTTTAGGATCCTTAACCTCAGGGCATGAGTGCTTGCGTTTTCGTGTTTGATATTCAAGCGCTGTGTATGCATTTACATCGGGCGTCAACGCCGCCATTCACTTGCTTCCGCAATGGCAAATTCACCTGGACCAAGCGCGCTCTAAGGCCCGCATTGGAATAGTATCCAACTGAATGGTATCGAAGGCCAAGGTATCGGATGCCTCATATCCTTCGCTAGGTCATTCATAAACGACAGGTGTGTGAGATCTGAAAATTCATCATAGTTCCTCAGTCTCATCACAGATACACGGATTAAAGTCGTAAAAGCTGCTGCTACGAGACCTTGATATTATACATCAAAATATATACAGCTGAAGAAGAAGGATACTAACAAGTCAACCTTCAAAAGGTCCTGGGTAGAAAGAGAGGGTAGTAGGGCCTCTTTAAATATTCATAAAACAACCGTAATAGGGAGAAAGCTGTACCGGAGATATTAAAAACAATATTTACTAGTAGCTGCCCTAACCAAGCCACGGCGTAGCTAGTTTAGCTAGGTCTGACAGCTGTCCTAACAGGTTTGTATACTACGAGGACGTCACAGGTTCCGTCAGCTTTAGACGCAGGGAGCATGGATCATCGCGGCATGGCGGCGCCGGCACGAGGGGAAATTCTCCGAGTCGAGAACACCTAGATCCCCGGGGCGCTGCGCAAGCTGAAGCCGATAGCCTCGCGGAATCGATAGGAGACGAACGTGCGGGTTCGTGTGGTTGGCGGGCGTAATACGGTATTTTAAGGGGTTGCTTAACCTTTGTTCTGGAGTAAATCTTTCACCTTATCTCGAGTCATCCATCATTTGATAGCATGATAAATGTCTTGCGTCTTTCCTGGGGTAAGTTTGGAAAGCGAGACTGGATAGTCCCGATGGACGAGTCTTTAGGATAGTGATAGATAGACCTGAAATACGACGAAACTGGATCCCTTCAGGTTTATTTATGTTCGGGATGCTCGAAGAAGGGCTATATAGAGGGAGGTTTACTCCCCATCACTCTGGTAGAGTGAAGACATTGGGGGGTGATCGAGAACAGTACTGAGCCTTACAACCTCTATCTCGTCAAGTCCCCCTTCCGTGCAGTGACTAGTCTGTCACTCCTGGACCGGCTTGTCGTTTCCTGTCAGATACGGACCTTTTCGAAGATCTGTATAGCTCCGGTACCTATATACTCTGCCCTTGTTCACCGACAACGGGCCCTAAGGATCGGGCTCTCTCAGTGGCACCCATTTCCCGTCCTAACGCCTCGCCATGGTGGTTGGATTCGTCAGCTGTGCTTGGTAAATCTGCCTCGACTTAACAATTTCGTCTAGACACACAGGCTATCTTTCTGCAGCCAGTCGGCATCCCAGGAAGGCTCTAGAGAACCGAGAGGAGGCGGCTCTCAGGCTGCTGTTGCTACATTGCAGGGCTTGCGCATTCCACTTAATAGTATATCGCTAGTACCTTATACCACAACGACCCCCGGGGCTAATTCCTTTAGTTGAATTCCATAATCACCGTGGCGTGTCTTTACCCTTCAATATATTGGGAGTTCTATGTATATTGAGGGTTAGGGGCTGGCTGACAACGCAAGTTTTCAATGGACAAACAGCTCCGGCATGAAATCCTTCGATGTGCCGGACCGCTCCGAGGCTGATCGACCGGGTCCACCCGCAGGCTCGGGTTTCTAACTTCAGGAGCTTCCAGGGGGCAGCTGAGCGATTCCACGATGGGTTGTTCTATGATTGCGAAACACGTTTAAGTTGGGGTTCTTAGTTGGGGCGACTGTAGCGGATGTTAATTGGCCATGGGCGTTGAGAAACGTTATAAAGGAAATACAGATAAAGTAAGAAGAGCCCAAGCGTCGAATATGTCCCCTTTTTATCAGGGCTGCCAGAAACATACCGAGTTTCATGTCTTGACCGATTAGGAACTTCACCGCGGAGCTGGCGCAGATCTTCGCGGAGCGCATGAGCGTAAGAAGGCGCGCAGGGCTGATCCTGTGCCGGGTTTCAAGTACCTGCAGTACCTCCTACACAAAACTAAAAATATCGCATTCCGATGATACGCTGACAGCGGCCGAGGAAGATATCGCCGGCTTGTCTACGCAATGCCGACACGGCGATGGCGGAACCTCGAATAGGAGGTAAGAGAAATGTCAGCTTACTTACTCCTCGGCCCGTTCTTCCAGAACAATGTCAGCTGCCTGCTCAAAGCCTTGTGGTATCCACACAAGGAGTATGTAATGTAATGCGCAGTGTTGTCGCCCCTCTCAGGCACATATTCATACATCTATAGGTACTAGGTTAGGAGTATGTTACGTATGTACGTCCAAAAGAAAATGGCGCGTTCCTGGCCAATCTAGATTGCGGGTAATGGCGGCGGCAACGCCGAACATATGGATGGCTTCCCTATAGTATTCGTCGAATAGCAGCGCGATATTGGGCTGCAGAGAGAAGGATGCAGATAAGCGAGACACCACTACCGGACGTCTTTATCTCGCGTCCGCATCTCTGATAGCCTATTGGACATCGAGAACGGCCAAAGTAAGCCCGCAGGCTACACTAGGAATCGCACCATTGTGTTTCGATCCACATTCTAGAAATTCTCGACGGCGAGCAAAAACTTCTGACCGGCAATCCACCCAGTAGGTACTCCTGAGTCCCAGGCCCTTTGCTAGACTGTGCGGACCGAGTTCGTCTCCCATTTGGCTTTTTGAGGGTTTGACAGATGCTAATGCGAGTTCTATCTGTACCTGCATGCGACTACTGGAGAGAGCCCCGTAATGCTTGTACTATATGCACATACATGTGCATGTATGTCATGTATGCGGGTAGCGTTGACAGTTAGGACGGACGACTGCATGGGTAAGTAGGATGCGTATTGGGCCTCTTGCGCTTCCGTTAAAGAAAAAGCATTAAGAAGTCTCTGACGTCGCCTCGTAATGCAATTTCCTGATGAACTCGCGATGGCTTCGGAAAAACGTTCATGTTTCTATCTGCCGTACCTATATTTCTTGCCCTGTTACTCTAAGTATAGACATACAAAAGTAGATGTATGTCGCGGCGAACAAACAGGTGTGCACGGGGGCTTATATGGGGTTTGGCTCGATAATTGGCTGGTGGCATGCAACCGTCTCCACTTAAAAGCGGCTGTTATTATGTCTCATTAAACAGCCCCGGAAGTTTCGAGCAGTAGTGTAAAGCGGCGCATCGACGAGATACGAGCAATTCAATGCTTTGTTTAATATCTTCTTCTGCCGTGGTATAAATAATATGGCGAAATAAGATAGTAATAACCGCACCATGATCGGGGACGAGGGTTGTGGTTTCATATATCGGCTCTGACAGCCCCGGAGGTTGGGGTCACTTGAGGAGCTCTTTATAACATGACTGTATTTTGGATTATAGGACCTCAAGGCAATAAGAATGGCATAATAGCAAATCGAGAGCGGGGAAGAACAAGTATGTTACGCGCCGGTGATTCGCTGGCAGAAGTAGGTGAGACTTACAGCAATAATCGCCAATTACAGAGTTTGTCTGTCTGAGGGAGATCAGCCGAACAATGGCAAAGCCCCGGTGACGCTTAGAATATCCAACCCTCCTCTCCCTGAAGCATTATGTTTCAGCGCAAGACGGGGCTGCGACTCCAAATATGTTGGCTGAAGCAGAAGGTCGGGGAGCGTTATATCGTAAGAGGCCGCAGAATTGGTCAAGATGTTGCCATACTCAGTACAGACACCGGACATACGGCAGGCATCTCGGCGTAGAGCGACTGGAAGCGGTGCAAGCCAAGAGGATAGAGGTGGAGAGTGGAGGCAAGGGGGGCAATTAGGATCGCTAGCTCAGTACCACTCGCTAACGCAAGTAAAATCGAGTAAAATGCAGGTGAACCGAATTATCAGAGTCGGACTAGCCCGAATCAGTGCTCTGATGTCGTCGCAAGACAACAATAAATGGGGGCGACCCTAGCGACATTGCGACTTTTAAACAGTCCCTTTCCTATTTTGACCCATATCCCTTGCCTAATTCTGGCAATGCTGCGACTTGTTAACTGTGGCCCCGACTCCCACTGTAATTCTATTTGATCCCCTGACGTTTGTTCCCGAGCAACCGACAACAGCATAGTTTACTGTACCAAGTGTGTGATAGGTAGAGATAGAGGGAGAACAGCCCAGCAAGAATTGTTTAGTACTCCTACGGTGCGAGAGTACGATGCTGCATTATCACCTATGTGGTAGGCACTCTACCTAGACGCAATCATTTCGACAAGCACAAGCAGCTGGCCAGCAAGGCCCGTCAACCATCAGTCACTGGTTAATCACCGATCAGAGAGCAGTGAGCGCCGCGAACCTCCATTCCCAGACCCAGGCGCACCCATCCACCTCCCATTTTCCAGACGATCCACTCACCCACCCGCTATTGCTCCGTACGGTCTAGCAGCAACCCTCTAGATCTAGGTACCTCTAGGTACCTCTAGTACCACCTGCGGTTTCTATCTTCCCTTTCACAATCTCTCTCGCTCTCTACCACCCAGTTTTCCTTTTCCTTCCTCCATCCATCGACACGGCCTTGGGGTCTAAATTCTTCTTTAGCCATCCCGTCTCTCATTGGCATCCGCTTCATTGATTGAGACTTTTCACGCCTCGACTAATTCGCGGAGCAATTGGTAAGTGCTTTTCTTATAACCAATAATTTCCCAAGTTTTACGACGTCAGACACCTAGTCGTATATCACCATTCACACACGCCCCCAGTTCTCCACTTGCCTCCTTTCCATTCTCATCATCTTGCGATTCCATCATCAGCTGCGAGCCTTTCTATTATCTGTTATCGTGATCCCCAGACATTTCACCTGACGCGTACATTTGAATTAAATTCATTACCGTTGGACCTTCCGGACTTGACGGCCATCGACTAACCCTCCTAACCCGCATAGACGGCGTTGTGGTGACTTGAGCCCGAGTCCATAAGACACATTGCGCGATCCATTCTTTCATATTTTGCATCAGATACGCCACACATCCATCCGTCAAGATGGGTTGCGGAATGAGCACGGAGGATAAGGAGGGCAAGGCCCGGAACGAGGAGATTGAAAACCAGCTCAAACGGGATAAGATGATGCAGCGGAACGAGATCAAGATGCTTCTTCTGGGTTAGTGGCCATCTCGCTTCGACGCGAACCCGAAATCATCCTAATGCTCCCTCTAGGTGCTGGTGAATCCGGAAAGTCTACCATCCTGAAGCAGATGAAGCTTATCCACGAAGGCGGGTACTCACGCGATGAGCGAGAATCATTCAAGGAAATTATTTTCAGCAACACAGTTCAGTCGATGCGCGTCATTCTCGAGGCCATGGAGTCGCTGGAACTACCACTAGAGGATCAGCGCATGGAGTATCACGTCCAGACAATCTTCATGCAGCCCGCCCAGATTGAAGGGGATGTCCTACCTCCCGAGGTCGGCAACGCCATCGAGGCTTTATGGAAGGATCACGGAGTTCAGCAATGTTTCAAGCGATCCCGAGAATACCAATTGAATGACTCGGCGAGATAGTATGTGTTCCAATTCTCCACCCCGACGCAAGCTGGTGATGAAGTTCTAACCTGCCTTCAGCTACTTTGATAACATTGCCCGTATCGCCGCTCCCGACTACATGCCCAATGACCAGGATGTGCTGCGTTCTCGTGTCAAGACGACGGGTATTACCGAGACGACCTTCATTATTGGTGATCTGACCTACAGGATGTTCGACGTCGGTGGCCAGCGGTCAGAGCGGAAGAAGTGGATTCACTGCTTCGAGAACGTCACTACTATCCTTTTCTTGGTTGCCATTTCCGAATATGATCAGCTTCTTTTCGAGGACGAGACGGTCAACCGTATGCAAGAAGCTCTGACGCTGTTCGACTCCATTTGCAATTCGCGGTGGTTCATCAAGACTTCCATCATCCTATTCTTGAACAAGATCGATAGATTCAAGGAGAAGCTCCCAGTCAGCCCCATGAAGAACTACTTCCCTGACTACGAGGGTGGCGATGATTATGCCGCCGCCTGCGACTACATCCTCAACCGATTCGTCAGCCTGAACCAGCACGAGACGAAACAAATATATACACACTTCACCTGCGCGACGGACACGACGCAGATTCGCTTCGTCATGGCTGCTGTCAACGGTAAATGAATTCTTCCCTACCTTTTGAGGATTTGAGTATGCGAACAACGTGCTAACTACGTCTCATAGACATCATCATCCAGGAAAACCTCCGTCTGTGCGGCTTGATCTGAGTTTATGCGGAAAATGACTTCAAATACCCTTATACCTACTCGGCGACTGCTAGTAATTCTATATACCTGGCCCATAACGTCGACATGTACCCTTTCCGACCAATTACGCGACCGAGTGTCTATAACCCTGTTCTACGCTACAAAGCCAGGGGCATATATTTTTCCCTCGGTTTTAGCGTGGCCGCGTCCTCAAAGTTTCTCCCTTGTTGGCGTGTTGGAACTTCCCGACGACAAGGCTTAGGCAGAAGACGGCAGCGGCGGGAGGTGAGCATTGCATCTACATTACGGCGGTTACATACCTTGTTTAATTACGAATTTCCCGGTGTCGGTCTTTTCTTGTTTCCTTTCTGCTACGAAGGCATGTGATATCCCTTCCTCGAGCGACCCAAAAATCCCTGAACGTGTAGTGTAGGGAAGAAGTCCTGCGGTGGTTAGGGTGGAGCAACGCTTGTGACGATACTATACCATGACAACTACCAGAGGGGACTCCTGCGGATGGTCCCAGGAATGGTTGGATTTGTCTAAGAATAAATGAAAGAGATCAATCCATCACAAACTACGTGAAGATTTCAAAGTGGCCAAAACTCGAACTTCTTGTATATGTGGTGATGCGTATGGCGCATTTATGGCAGGGTCACTTGAAACAAATCTAGAGCTCCACCTGAGACTCGTAACTGGAAGATCTGTGCCAGGAGTTCATCAACTTGAAGATGGTGCCGTTCTGAAAGAAAGTCAACGGTGGAACACCTTCGTCCTCCCCACACGGGCTCAATGCGAGGGGAGGTTTGGTATAGATCGCAGCTCCCACCGCCGCCTTCCCTCGAACGCTGGGGACAGCCCCTATCTTTTTTCCGTTTGAATACCTACCTAGTCGCGCCCGTTATTGATTGCCCTGTCTTGGCTCTCGAGATGGATACGCAACTATGACTACCTTCCATACCTACCTATCTATATACCCGCACAGGCACACCCGCGCACGCACGCATGGCGATTGGTCGTATCCAGTCAGTCAGATGGACAGGCAGACAGGCAGACTTGTTCTTTCGTGAAAGTAGCTGACTGACTGTCCCGTCTATCGCTTTTGCGCTTTCAAATTTCGCTGCCACCGCCGGCGGGATTGCGCCCATAGGTCTTTCTTGACCTGGTGGACTCACTGACTTTCTGCCGAAGACTGGCTTCGTAATACGAGTCGATCATTTCGTAACATGCGTGGAGTTTATGCTTTATCGAGAAACGAAATCTAGGGAAGAGATTGGCGGGCGCGGGGGGGGGAGGAGGCGTTCGTGCTTGGTTGGCGGATGGACTCACGGTCGTGGATGGATGTTAAATCGTACGTGGGAAGATGAAGAAAGGTGAACGGGAGGCGAACTACTTGGTCTACCATGGGGGGTTCGGCTAAGGAGGGTTTGGGATCGGCGACGACGCGTCGAACCGCCTTGCGTCTGCGGCATTTTCATTTCCTCCTTCCCCCCTCCCCAAAACCACGTTTCCAAGAGCCCAGAGCCATGCTTTGCCGGCCTCAACGCGTATTAGGAGATATAAGTTCTTTTACATAGGGGACCCTTTCCTCACCAGCTTCTGATTCCGAGGCCGTGCTCCCTCGCCCCCGAATATAGTATTAGGTACCGCTCATGTTGCCTTGGCAAGAGGAAGACTGCCCGTCGGCCCGGGGCGATCGCAATGCCTGGAAACCAAAACTTACACCCATCCCGTTCTGTGGTAAGCCAGGCAGCGGTGGCGACGCCTAAACACACCCGATGCCCCGATATAACCACCTAGCAAGTCCCGGGTCCAGTCTTACGAGGTCCTTCTTTCTTGCTTGCTCGATTACCGCAGACTGCCCTCAGAACACCAAACCAGTTCCCTCACCCATGGCCCCCCTCCCTAAGTCAAAAATCCCAGAAGAGGCACGCCGACCGGCGCGGGGCACCACCAGGCCCGCAGCAGCAGCGCCGCACGGCTTCCACCATCGTCCTGCGCACGTCTCGGGGGCTCAGCGCGGCCATCCCGGAGGGCGCGATTCGGGCCCGCGGGCGGCCGCAGACGGTCCGGACGCTGCGGACGTCCTCCCCGTTGTCCTCCTCGAAAGACAGGCGTCTGTCTGGCTGTCCGTGGAAGGAAGGATATATTTCTTTTTGCTGCGGAGGGCAGCTTTGCTTGGTTGACGATGAGATGACACTCGTGGGCCTCCTAGGGTTTATGAAGAAAAAAGAAGGAAAGAAAATTGCTCTGCGGAGGTGTTTGCTCCTGGTCAAGGATTATTCATCGTTAAGGGGCAGGTAGACGACAATGATGTGCACAGGCGGATCTGTTGTTTCGGACGAACTATGGTCTGAGAATTGTGGACAGGGTGGTTCACATCATTGGAACTCGTCGCCTTACGTAGACATACCTGGTAAAAGGATCAGTTGCCGTATCCGGGTTCAATCTTGTTTTAAGTCTTCGACAGATTGATGCAGCATGTCGTGTTGGGTGTCATTCGGCACGGCAGACCGGACGTCTCGACGGTTCCGAACCAAGTTACATCGCCTAGTTGCAAGCCACAGAAGTTGTCGTAACGCATTGGTATCAGAAGAGAGAAGTCCCTGACCGGTCAGGGGCTTCCAAGGCCATAATGCGCACCACTTTTCAAAATGTTCATTTCACGCAATCATCAGCAAGTAAGAGAAGGCCCAAGACATTTTCAAGTCCAATATGCCCGAAGAAAACAAGAGTCAAAAATAGAAGGCGCCCCACATATGTCCTTATTTATCTATAATGGTAATTACGCCGTATAAGTTCAGTCCTTGTCGTCCATCTCCCAGTTTGCAATGTTCGACCGATACTCGACCATCTCCCTCCACTTCTCGGCAAACTCTCGCATGCCGCCCTCGCCGGCGAGACTGGCGTCCACGACGTCCTTCGGCAGCTTGTGCGCCGAGTACTGGGGCGAACTGAGGTTGTACGCGGCATGGTCCTCCTCCTCGACCAGCCTCAGTTCCGGCACGAAGTCGTCGTCTTCCTCCTCCTCGTCTTCCTCCCCCTCTCGGCCGCTCGTCGAACCGGTGGAGCCTCCCTCCTCTTCGTCCTCGGCAGACGCCGTGCCCAGGACCGGACTGGGCACCTCCAGGTCCAGCAGCTCCGGCCAGCCAAAGAGCAGGGTGTCGGTGTGCGGCGCCCAGGGGTTGATGTCGATGAGCTTGGCGCGGCCCAGGGGCTCGTCCTCGCCCTCCGGGATGTAGACGTCGAAGACGAAGCTGCCGTCGGGGAAGGTGAAGCGCAGGCGGTGGTTGAAGAGCTGGGCCACGCGCGCGACGATGTCGGCGCGCAGCCCCTTGAGGAAGTCGAAGTAGTTGAGGTCCCGTTGCGAGATGGCCACCAGGTTCCGGTGCTTCACGAAGCACCGGAACTCCATGGCCGTGTGCGGGTTGAAGTACGACCTCAGCACCAGGACCGGTTTGAAGGACGGCGGGGCGTTGGAGGAGGAAGCGGACGGAGAGGCGCCGCCGCTGCCAGGAGACGGTATGCAGTCGTCGAATGCGTGCTCTAGGTCGTGTGTGATGAAATTGGAGCTCTTGAGGAGCAGGTAGATGTCATTCGCGGTGGTACACTTTATGGTGTTCTGGTGCGGCGAGATCCATGTTGCGTCTTTGGGCGCCGACCAATTCAATTTCGGGGCCACTGCGCCGCCGAGTTCTGCGATCTTGTCCTTGATCGCCTGGTGAAGTTCCGGGAACCTTTGGTTCGGTGGCAGCCTAGGAGGTTCATCCTCATCGCTGTCCGAGTCCGAGTCCGTATCATCATCCTCGTTCTGAACTCGTGACTGAGGAACTCCGGAGGGTGCTGATGCCCACTCCTCGTCATCGTCGTCGTCTGCTGTGGCATCGTCATCATCATCCGCCAAGACGATGCCGTCCTCGCGGATGTACTTTATGAATTCCGGCGTCAGCTGTATTATGCGTGACTTGATACACGCTGACTGGTATCTATATGACCGTTAGCTGTTTTTCCATTCCCTCTTCCTGAAGAGGGCGAACGTACCTGGGGAACCAAGAGTCATATGAACAGTGGAGTATATGCTCTCTCGTGATAGGCGGGAACTGAGCGGCAGCGCCTGAGACGGGTTGTGATTCAGTGATGGCCGGCATCCTTTGCAAGCCCCCTGCCTTTCTGTAGGAGATTAAATAAACTTGTACAGCTGCGTTAATATTTATGAGATACAGCAAGATCTAAAGGTAAATATAGTTTGAAACGATGAGGATATTTAAAAGAGTAGGTATCCCAAGTCCCCGTTTTGCCTCAGTCAGTCTCTATGACTGTTATACTTATGTAAGACTCTCTGGCGGGGCAAATGCAGGCTTGGCAGGGACCCAGATGATGCCCACTATCTACGCGCCGCTACGAGCTGGTGAGCTCCGAGTCAAGCCCCACAAATCTCATTCTGCCATCAAACACCTCCTTCCATTACAGTCCATTACCCTCTTCACCACATATATAACTACGTTATGTAGGTACTATGTATGTACTGGGTACTTCTTTGTCAACTTACACCCCCAACGAGGCGAGCTCCCCTTATCGTCATATCACATCACATACACCAAAACAAGAAAATAAACAAACATGTCCGACAACGTAGGCCTGTCGACGCCGCGGGGCAGCGGGACCTCTGGCTACGTGCAGCGCAACCTGGCGCATATGAAGCCGCGCGACCGGGCGGCGCCCTACCCACCCAAGGACGACCTCGACAGCCTGCGGCACCGCCAGCGGCAGCCGGACCGCGAGATCCTGGAGCACGAGCGCAAGCGCGAGGTCGAGGTCAAGGTGTTCGAGCTGCGGGACCGGCTGGAGGACGAGGGGTGAGTTCTCTTTTTGTCTCTCTTTTCCCTCCCTATATCCCTGTGCTCTTTGGCACCCCGTCTCCACCCCCGTCTTTTAGTACGTTGACTAACGTGTTCAACGTCTTTTCCAGCCTCGACGAAGACGAGATCGACGAGCGGTGCGACGCCCTGCGCAAGGAGCTCCTCCAAGCGAAGCAGAGGGGCGGTAGTAACAGCAACAGCAACAAACCTGGATCCGGTCCCGGCCCCGTCAGGAAGGGGCAGCTCAAGCCGCACCAGGTGCACGAGTTGGCCGACGCCAAGATCAGGGAGAGCGAGCGGCTACGGAGCGCCCTACGCATCAGCAAGGACTACGAGGAGGGCGGCCACTGGAAGAGGCAGGAGGAGCGCCTCGCGAGGAAGGCCCGGGAGGAGGAGAAGGAGGCGGCGGCGGCGGACGGAGAGGACAGGACCGAGCGAGAATAAGGAAAGGGGTCGTTTCGGGGGTTTTCGATGCTTCAGAAAAACTCGGCGAAAGAAGGCTGGGAGAGGGTCTGCGGTTTTACATCGCTGGAGGACACAATATCGGTCTGCATGGCGTTTAGGGCGTTCGCCGGTCTGGGTTGTAGTTACAGGGGCACCTGCATATTGCATTTCCCGTACTGCTGGAAATTCGGGACGACGGCTCAATCCCTCAATTGGGAATCAATGGCAGATACGGCTCTGCAAGCTCCAGCTGACCTCATATTCTCCTATTCAAAGCATGCTCTATATCCTAGGTATGGGGTATCAATATCAGTTTGCCGCCAGGATTTGGGCGGCGTCAATCGGAGGCGCACGATCTTCCTTCCCGCCGTTCCTCTTCAGCTCCTCGGCCTGGCGGGCCTTTTCCTGGGCCTCCCTCTGCCGTTTCTGACTGACATACGTGGTGTATCGCAGCGTCGCCAAGGTCAACACCGCCATGAAGAGTATGCCTAAGACCGACCGGCGAATCAGAATCCATCTGAGCGCCTCGATCTCAGACTTTGCCTCGCTATTTAGCACGACGCTGATCTTCAGGTTTATTTGCTGGATCTGGACACACAGTCAGTTATGGTTTCGTTCGAGGCACTTCATTCGGGGGCATCTAGACGACGGACCTTGCTCTCCATCGTCCTCTGCTCCTCTTGGACCGTCATCTTGCGGTCGTTGAACATGCCCTTGACCTCATCCTTGAGGTTCTGAAGGTCCTGACTCATACGCTGGCTCAGAATGTCGACCTCGTGTTGCAGGTGAGTGCGCTGTTGGCGCGTCGTCTCGTCAGCCGCCCGTCTGTTCTTCACCACCTCGGCGCTCAGCTCGGAGCACGCGGCGTTGAAGAGGTATTTTTCCTAAGGGGAGGGAATATCAGCTGGGAGCTTATCTGGCGCTGCGAGAGCCGGCCTACATTATCGACATCGCTCTTGCTCACCAACCCCTCCTGGGCGAAGTCGAGATTCCGCGCCAACATGCCCCTGACAGCCTTCATGAGCGTGATGGCCTGGGCGTTGGTATATCCGCCACTCTCTAATTGCTTCACGAGCGTATATGTGTCGAAGTGGTGCATGTATCGCGATGCAGTGATATGAGGGTGATGGGATGCCGAGTCCGGGGGCGGCAGATGTAAAACCACTTCCATGGGGCCGCTGTGTCGCATCTTTTCTTCCGACGCAGCTTGGCTGGCCTGCTGCCGAATTTGTCCAGGCGAAACCGAGGCAGGATATGATTCTACCTTCTCAGTCTCCTTCGTCGCATCGTCTGTCTTCTCGGTCTCGTTTGTAGATGCTTTCTCTTGACCTCTTCCTCCCGCTTCGTGGTTTTCTCTGATACCAGTGCTCGAAACATCAGGGTCCTTCTTAGACACTTTGGGAGCGTCCTTATCTGGCTGCGGAAATTTTCGGCCGTTTGGGTTCACTGGTAAGGGTTCGACGGCTTTGCCGTGTCTTTCAAACGAGGTCTGTCTCGTCCTGACGGAGGCAGAGAAAGGCGCCGCATATTGTTTGCGATGAGTCGGGGATTTGCGACATCGGATCTTTGTCTTTTGACGTGCCGACTCGGCGAGACGGATGCCTCTGAATAGGTGAGGGTATAGGAAGGTTAAACGGGCGGTAGGCATGATTGGCAAGTGTCGGCTGGTTCTCTCCGTAGCCTATAGAGAATATTGGAATCGGAAAACCATATTAATTCCACTCGTCAGCGTTGGAACGAAGGTCTATTTGAATTTCAAGCTGGAGAGTGTTGGTCCAAATTTGGTATATGCAAGGCAAGCTTGAAGAAGATAAGATCGGGGGTTCGGCAAGGTACACGTGGTGGGGGGGGGGGGGGGGGGGGGGAAAGGGGGGGCGGCACGGGGGCGTTT